>JASBVH010000066.1:0-43114 GCA_030141595.1 Chydorus sphaericus | reverse complement strand
GAATTTTAATGAGTCTTCCAATAGATTCTTCTTGCGAATTGGGATAGGTTGAACGAAGGAGCTTCCAAAAAACTATTTTAAAACCCTTGGAAGAAGTTTCCTCGGCCTGCAAATGAGTTAAAAGAAATTCCCTTGTTTTTAATCTACAGAGATAACATTTGGGTGAAACTAAGGAATTCTAATGAGTCTTCCAATAGATTCTACTTGCGAATTGGGAAAGGTTGATCGAAGGGGCTTCCAAAAAACTATTTTAAAACCCTTGGAAGAAGTTTCCTCGGCCTGCAAATGAGTTAAAAGAAATTCCCTTGTTTTTTAATCTACAGATATAACATTTGGGTGAAACTAAGGAATTCTAATGAGTCTTCCAATAGATTCTACTTGCGAATTGGGATAGGTTGAACGAAGGAGCTTCCAAAAAACTATTTTAAAACCCTTGGAAGAAGTTTCCTCGGCCTGCAAATGAGTTAAAAGAAATTCCCTTGTTTTTTAATCTACAGATATAACATTTGGGTGAAACTAAGGAATTCTAATGAGTCTTCCAATAGATTCTACTTGCGAATTGGGAAAGGTTGATCGAAGGGGCTTCCAAAAAACTATTTTCAAACCCTTGGAAGAAGTTTCCTCGGCCTGCAAATGAGTTAAAAGAAATTCCCTTGTTTTTTAATCTACAGAGATAACATTTGGGTGAAACTAAGGAATTCTAATGAGTCTTCCAATAGATTCTACTTGCGAATTGGGAAAAGTTGAACGCAGGGACTTCCAAAAAACTATTTTAAAACCCTAGGAAGAAGTTTCCTCGGCCTGCAAATGAGTTAAAAGAAATTCCCTTGTTTTTAATCTACAGAGATAGTTTTCAAGTTTTTGGCTCCACCCACCGTTGAGCCTTCCAATAGATTCTACTTGCGAATTGGGAAAGGTTGAACGAAGGGGCTTCCAAAAAACTATTTTAAAACCCTTGGAAGAAGTTTCCTCGGTCTGCAAATGAGTTAAAAGAAATTCCCTTGTTTTTTAATCTACAGATATAACATTTGGGTGAAACTAAGGAATTTTAATGAGTCTTCCAATAGATTCTTCTTGCGAATTGGGATAGGTTGAACGAAGGAGCTTCCAAAAAACTATTTTAAAACCCTTGGAAGAAGTTTCCTCGGCCTGCAAATGAGTTAAAAGAAATTCCCTTGTTTTTAATCTACAGAGATAACATTTGGGTGAAACTAAGGAATTCTAATGAGTCTTCCAATAGATTCTACTTGCGAATTGGGATAGGTTGAACGAAGGAGCTTCCAAAAAACTATTTTAAAACCCTTGGAAGAAGTTTCCTCGGCCTGCAAATGAGTTAAAAGAAATTCCCTTGTTTTTTATTCTACAGATATAACATTTGGGTGAAACTAAGGAATTTTAATGAGTCTTCCAATAGATTCTTCTTGCGAATTGGGATAGGTTGAACGAAGGAGCTTCCAAAAAACTATTTTAAAACCCTTGGAAGAAGTTTCCTCGGCCTGCAAATGAGTTAAAAGAAATTCCCTTGTTTTTTAATCTACAGATATAACATTTGGGTGAAACTAAGGAATTGTAATGAGTCTTCCAATAGATTCTACTTGCGAATTGGGAAAGGTTGAACGAAGGGGCTTCCAAAAAACTATTTCAAAACCCTTGGAAGAAGTTTCCTCGGCCTGCAAATGAGTTAAAAGAAATTCCCTTGTTTTTTAATCTACAGATATAACATTTGGGTGAAACTAAGGAATTCTAATGAGTCTTCCAATAAATTCTAATTGCGAATTGGGAAAGGTTGAACGAAGGAGCTTCCAAAAAACTATTTTAAAACCCTTGGAAGAAGTTTCCTCGGCCTGCAAATGAGTTAAAAGAAATTCCCTTGTTTTTAATCTACAGAGATAACATTTGGGTGAAACTAAGGAATTCTAATGAGTCTTCCAATAGATTCTACTTGCGAATTGGGATAGGTTGAACGAAGGAGCTTCCAAAAAACTATTTTAAAACCCTTGGAAGAAGTTTCCTCGGCCTGCAAATGAGTTAAAAGAAATTCCCTTGTTTTTTATTCTACAGATATAACATTTGGGTGAAACTAAGGAATTTTAATGAGTCTTCCAATAGATTCTTCTTGCGAATTGGGATAGGTTGAACGAAGGAGCTTCCAAAAAACTATTTTAAAACCCTTGGAAGAAGTTTCCTCGGCCTGCAAATGAGTTAAAAGAAATTCCCTTGTTTTTTAATCTACAGATATAACATTTGGGTGAAACTAAGGAATTGTAATGAGTCTTCCAATAGATTCTACTTGCGAATTGGGAAAGGTTGAACGAAGGGGCTTCCAAAAAACTATTTCAAAACCCTTGGAAGAAGTTTCCTCGGCCTGCAAATGAGTTAAAAGAAATTCCCTTGTTTTTTAATCTACAGATATAACATTTGGGTGAAACTAAGGAATTCTAATGAGTCTTCCAATAAATTCTAATTGCGAATTGGGAAAGGTTGAACGAAGGGGCTTCCAAAAAACTATTTTAAAACCCTTGGAAGAAAATTCCTCGGACTGCAAATGAGTTAAAAGAAATTCCCTTGTTTTTAATCTACAGATATAACATTTGGGTGAAACTAAGGAATTTTAATGAGTCTTCCAATAAATTCTTCTTGCGAATTGGGATAGGTTGAACGAAGGAGCTTCCAAAAAACTATTTTAAAACCCTTGGAAGAAGTTTCCTCGGCCTGCAAATGAGTTAAAAGAAATTCCCTTGTTTTTAATCTACAGAGATAGTTCTCAAATTTTAGGCTCCGCCCACCGTTGAGCCTTCCAATAGATTCTACTGGCGAATTGGGAAAAGTTGAACGAAGGAGCTTCCAAAAAACTATTTTAAAACCCTTGGAAGAAGTTTCCTCGGCCTGCAAATGAGTTAAAAGAAATTCCCTTGTTTTTTATTCTACAGATATAACATTTGGGTGAAACTAAGGAATTTTAATGAGTCTTCCAATAGATTCTTCTTGCGAATTGGGATAGGTTGAACGAAGGAGCTTCCAAAAAACTATTTTAAAACCCTTGGAAGAAGTTTCCTCGGCCTGCAAATGAGTTAAAAGAAATTCCCTTGTTTTTTAATCTACAGATATAACATTTGGGTGAAACTAAGGAATTCTAATGAGTCTTCCAATAGATTCTACTTGCGAATTGGGAAAGGTTGAACGAAGGGGCTTCCAAAAAACTATTTTAAAACCCTTGGAAGAAGTTTCCTCGGCCTGCAAATAAGTTAAAAGAAATTCCCTTGTTTTTAATCTACAGAGATAGTTCTCAAATTTTTGGCTCCACCCACCGTTGAGCCTTCCAATAGATTCTACTTGCAAATTGGGAAAGGTTGAACGAAGGAGCTTCCAAAAAACTATTTTAAAACCCTTGGAAGAAGTTTCCTCGGCCTGCAAATGAGTTAAAAGAAATTCCCTTGTTTTTTAATCTACAGATATAACATTTGGGTGAAACTAAGGAATTTTAATGAGTCTTCCAATAGATTCTACTTGCGAATTGGGAAAGGTTGAACGAAGAAGCTTCCAAAAAACTATTTTAAAACCCTTGGAAGAAGTTTCCTCGGCCTGCAAATGAGTTAAAAGAAATTCCCTTGTTTTTAATCTACAGAGACCCCTTGGGTAAAACTAAGGAATTCTAATGAGTCTTCCAATAGATTCTACTTGCAAATTGGGAAAGGTTGATCGAAGGGGCTTCCAAAAAACTATTTTAAAACCCTTGGAAGAAGTTTCCTCTGCCTGCAAATGAGTTAAAAGAAATTCCCTTGTTTTTTAATCTACAGATATAACATGTGGGTGAAACTAAGAAGTTCTAATGAGTCTTCCAATAGATTCTACTTGCGAATTGGGAAAGGTTGAACGAAGGGGCTTCCAAAAAACTATTTCAAAACCCTTGGAAGAAGTTTCCTCGGCCTGCAAATGAGTTAAAAGAAATTCCCTTGTTTTTTAATCTACAGATATAACATTTGGGTGAAACTAAGGAATTCTAATGAGTCTTCCAATAAATTCTAATTGCGAATTGGGAAAGGTTGAACGAAGGGGCTTCCAAAAAACTATTTTAAAACCCTTGGAAGAAAATTCCTCTGACTGCAAATGAGTTAAAAGAAATTCCCTTGTTTTTAATCTACAGATATAACATTTGGGTGAAACTAAGGAATTTTAATGAGTCTTCCAATAAATTCTTCTTGCGAATTGGGATAGGTTGAACGAAGGAGCTTCCAAAAAACTATTTTAAAACCCTTGGAAGAAGTTTCCTCGGCCTGCAAATGAGTTAAAAGAAATTCCCTTGTTTTTTAATCTACAGATATAACATTTGGGTGAAACTAAGGAATTTTAATGAGTCTTCCAATAGATTCTACTTGCGAATTGGGAAAGGTTGAACGAAGAAGCTTCCAAAAAACTATTTTAAAACCCTTGGAAGAAGTTTCCTCGGCCTGCAAATGAGTTAAAAGAAATTCCCTTGTTTTTTAATCTACAGATATAACATGTGGGTGAAACTAAGAAGTTCTAATGAGTCTTCCAATAGATTCTACTTGCGAATTGGGAAAGGTTGAACGAAGGGGCTTCCAAAAAACTATTTCAAAACCCTTGGAAGAAGTTTCCTCGGCCTGCAAATGAGTTAAAAGAAATTCCCTTGTTTTTTAATCTACAGATATAACATTTGGGTGAAACTAAGGAATTCTAATGAGTCTTCCAATAAATTCTAATTGCGAATTGGGAAAGGTTGAACGAAGGGGCTTCCAAAAAACTATTTTAAAACCCTTGGAAGAAAATTCCTCGGACTGCAAATGAGTTAAAAGAAATTCCCTTGTTTTTAATCTACAGATATAACATTTGGGTGAAACTAAGGAATTTTAATGAGTCTTCCAATAAATTCTTCTTGCGAATTGGGATAGGTTGAACGAAGGAGCTTCCAAAAAACTATTTTAAAACCCTTGGAAGAAGTTTCCTCGGCCTGCAAATGAGTTAAAAGAAATTCCCTTGTTTTTAATCTACAGAGATAGTTCTCAAATTTTTGGCTCCGCCCACCGTTGAGCCTTCCAATAGATTCTACTGGCGAATTGGGAAAAGTTGAACGAAGGAGCTTCCAAAAAACTATTTTAAAACCCTTGGAAGAAGTTTCCTCGGCCTGCAAATGAGTTAAAAGAAATTCCCTTGTTTTTTAATCTACAGATATAACATTTGGGTGAAACTAAGGAATTCTAATGAGTCTTCCAATAGATTCTACTTGCG
Source organism: Chydorus sphaericus (assembly GCA_030141595.1). NCBI lineage: Eukaryota > Metazoa > Arthropoda > Branchiopoda > Diplostraca > Chydoridae > Chydorus > Chydorus sphaericus. The sequence goes on along the minus strand of JASBVH010000066.1, from coordinate 37,867 downwards.
AATTGGGATAGGTTGAACGAAGGAGCTTCCAAAAAACTATTTTAAAACCCTTGGAAGAAGTTTCCTCGGCCTGCAAATGAGTTAAAAGAAATTCCCTTGTTTTTTAATCTACAGATATAACATTTGGGTGAAACTAAGGAATTGTAATGAGTCTTCCAATAGATTCTACTTGCGAATTGGGAAAGGTTGAACGAAGGGGCTTCCAAAAAACTATTTTAAAACCCTTGGAAGAAGTTTCCTCGGCCTGCAAATGAGTTAAAAGAAATTCCCTTGTTTTTAATCTACAGATATAACATTTGGGTGAAACTAAGGAATTCTAATGAGTCTTCCAATAGATTCTACTTGCGAATTGGAAAGGTTGAACGAAGGGGCTTCCAAAAAACTATTTTAAAACCCTTGGAAGAAGTTTCCTCGGCCTGCAAATGAGTTAAAAGAAATTCCCTTGTTTTTAATCTACAGAGATAGTTCTCAAGTTTTTGGCTCCACCCACCGTTGAGCCTTCCAATAGATTCTACTTGTGAATTGGGAAAGGTTGAACGAAGGGGCTTCCAAAAAACTATTTTAAAACCCTTGGAAGAAGTTTCCTCGGCCTGCAAATGAGTTAAAAGAAATTCCCTTGTTTTTTAATCTACAGATATAACATTTGGGTGAAACTAAGGAATTGTAATGAGTCTTCCAATAGATTCTACTTGCAAATTGGGAAAGGTTGATCGAAGGGGCTTCCAAAAAACTATTTTAAAACCCTTGGAAGAAGTTTCCTCGGCCTGCAAATGAGTTAAAAGAAATTCCCTTGTTTTTTAATCTACAGATATAACATTTGGGTGAAACTAAGAAGTTCTAATGAGTCTTCCAATAGATTCTACTTGTGAATTGGGAAAGGTTGAACGAAGGGGCTTCCAAAAAACTATTTTAAAACCCTTGGAAGAAGTTTCCTCGGCCTGCAAATGAGTTAAAAGAAATTCCCTTGTTTTTTAATCTACAGATATAACATTTGGGTGAAACTAAGGAATTCTAATGAGTCTTCCAATAGATTCTACTTGCGAATTGGAAAGGTTGAACGAAGGGGCTTCCAAAAAACTATTTTAAAACCCTTGGAAGAAGTTTCCTCGGCCTGCAAATGAGTTAAAAGAAATTCCCTTGTTTTTAATCTACAGAGACCCCTTGGGTAAAACTAAGGAATTCTAATGAGTCTTCCAATAGATTCTACTTGCAAATTGGGAAAGGTTGATCGAAGGGGCTTCCAAAAAACTATTTTAAAACCCTTGGAAGAAGTTTCCTCTGCCTGCAAATGAGTTAAAAGAAATTCCCTTGTTTTTTAATCTACAGATATAACATGTGGGTGAAACTAAGAAGTTCTAATGAGTCTTCCAATAGATTCTACTTGCGAATTGGGAAAGGTTGAACGAAGGGGCTTCCAAAAAACTATTTCAAAACCCTTGGAAGAAGTTTCCTCGGCCTGCAAATGAGTTAAAAGAAATTCCCTTGTTTTTTAATCTACAGATATAACATTTGGGTGAAACTAAGGAATTCTAATGAGTCTTCCAATAAATTCTAATTGCGAATTGGGAAAGGTTGAACGAAGGGGCTTCCAAAAAACTATTTTAAAACCCTTGGAAGAAAATTCCTCGGACTGCAAATGAGTTAAAAGAAATTCCCTTGTTTTTAATCTACAGATATAACATTTGGGTGAAACTAAGGAATTTTAATGAGTCTTCCAATAAATTCTTCTTGCGAATTGGGATAGGTTGAACGAAGGAGCTTCCAAAAAACTATTTTAAAACCCTTGGAAGAAGTTTCCTCGGCCTGCAAATGAGTTAAAAGAAATTCCCTTGTTTTTAATCTACAGAGATAGTTTTCAAGTTTTTGGCTCCACCCACCGTTGAGCCTTCCAATAGATTCTACTTGCGAATTGGGAAAGGTTGAACGAAGGGGCTTCCAAAAAACTATTTTAAAACCCTTGGAAGAAGTTTCCTCGGTCTGCAAATGAGTTAAAAGAAATTCCCTTGTTTTTTATTCTACAGATATAACATTTGGGTGAAACTAAGGAATTTTAATGAGTCTTCCAATAGATTCTTCTTGCGAATTGGGATAGGTTGAACGAAGGAGCTTCCAAAAAACTATTTTAAAACCCTTGGAAGAAGTTTCCTCGGCCTGCAAATGAGTTAAAAGAAATTCCCTTGTTTTTTAATCTACAGATATAACATTTGGGTGAAACTAAGAAGTTCTAATGAGTCTTCCAATAGATTCTACTTGTGAATTGGGAAAGGTTGAACGAAGGGGCTTCCAAAAAACTATTTTAAAACCCTTGGAAGAAGTTTCCTCGGCCTGCAAATGAGTTAAAAGAAATTCCCTTGTTTTTTAATCTACAGATATAACATTTGGGTGAAACTAAGGAATTCTAATGAGTCTTCCAATAGATTCTACTTGCGAATTGGAAAGGTTGAACGAAGGGGCTTCCAAAAAACTATTTTAAAACCCTTGGAAGAAGTTTCCTCGGCCTGCAAATGAGTTAAAAGAAATTCCCTTGTTTTTAATCTACAGAGACCCCTTGGGTAAAACTAAGGAATTCTAATGAGTCTTCCAATAGATTCTACTTGCAAATTGGGAAAGGTTGATCGAAGGGGCTTCCAAAAAACTATTTTAAAACCCTTGGAAGAAGTTTCCTCTGCCTGCAAATGAATTAAAAGAAATTCCCTTGTTTTTTAATCTACAGATATAACATGTGGGTGAAACTAAGAAGTTCTAATGAGTCTTCCAATAGATTCTACTTGCGAATTGGGAAAGGTTGAACGAAGGGGCTTCCAAAAAACTATTTCAAAACCCTTGGAAGAAGTTTCCTCGGCCTGCAAATGAGTTAAAAGAAATTCCCTTGTTTTTTAATCTACAGATATAACATTTGGGTGAAACTAAGGAATTCTAATGAGTCTTCCAATAAATTCTAATTGCGAATTGGGAAAGGTTGAACGAAGGGGCTTCCAAAAAACTATTTTAAAACCCTTGGAAGAAAATTCCTCGGACTGCAAATGAGTTAAAAGAAATTCCCTTGTTTTTTAATCTACAGATATAACATTTGGGTGAAACTAAGGAATTGTAATGAGTCTTCCAATAGATTCTACTTGCGAATTGGGAAAGGTTGAACGAAGGGGCTTCCAAAAAACTATTTTAAAACCCTTGGAAGAAGTTTCCTCGGCCTGCAAATGAGTTAAAAGAAATTCCCTTGTTTTTAATCTACAGATATAACATTTGGGTGAAACTAAGGAATTCTAATGAGTCTTCCAATAGATTCTACTTGCGAATTGGAAAGGTTGAACGAAGGGGCTTCCAAAAAACTATTTTAAAACCCTTGGAAGAAGTTTCCTCGGCCTGCAAATGAGTTAAAAGAAATTCCCTTGTTTTTAATCTACAGAGATAGTTCTCAAGTTTTTGGCTCCACCCACCGTTGAGCCTTCCAATAGATTCTACTTGTGAATTGGGAAAGGTTGAACGAAGGGGCTTCCAAAAAACTATTTTAAAACCCTTGGAAGAAGTTTCCTCGGCCTGCAAATGAGTTAAAAGAAATTCCCTTGTTTTTTAATCTACAGATATAACATTTGGGTGAAACTAAGGAATTGTAATGAGTCTTCCAATAGATTCTACTTGCAAATTGGGAAAGGTTGATCGAAGGGGCTTCCAAAAAACTATTTTAAAACCCTTGGAAGAAGTTTCCTCGGCCTGCAAATGAGTTAAAAGAAATTCCCTTGTTTTTTAATCTACAGATATAACATTTGGGTGAAACTAAGAAGTTCTAATGAGTCTTCCAATAGATTCTACTTGTGAATTGGGAAAGGTTGAACGAAGGGGCTTCCAAAAAACTATTTTAAAACCCTTGGAAGAAGTTTCCTCGGCCTGCAAATGAGTTAAAAGAAATTCCCTTGTTTTTTAATCTACAGATATAACATTTGGGTGAAACTAAGGAATTCTAATGAGTCTTCCAATAGATTCTACTTGCGAATTGGAAAGGTTGAACGAAGGGGCTTCCAAAAAACTATTTTAAAACCCTTGGAAGAAGTTTCCTCGGCCTGCAAATGAGTTAAAAGAAATTCCCTTGTTTTTAATCTACAGAGATAGTTCTCAAGTTTTTGGCTCCACCCACCGTTGAGCCTTCCAATAGATTCTACTTGTGAATTGGGAAAGGTTGAACGAAGGGGCTTCCAAAAAACTATTTTAAAACCCTTGGAAGAAGTTTCCTCGGCCTGCAAATGAGTTAAAAGAAATTCCCTTGTTTTTTAATCTACAGATATAACATTTGGGTGAAACTAAGGAATTCTAATGAGTCTTCCAATAGATTCTACTTGCGAATTGGAAAGGTTGAACGAAGGGGCTTCCAAAAAACTATTTTAAAACCCTTGGAAGAAGTTTCCTCGGCCTGCAAATGAGTTAAAAGAAATTCCCTTGTTTTTAATCTACAGAGATAGTTCTCAAGTTTTTGGCTCCACCCACCGTTGAGCCTTCCAATAGATTCTACTTGCAAATTGGGAAAGGTTGAACGAAGGAGCTTCCACAAACTATTTTAAAACCCTTGGAAGAAGTTTCCTCGGCCTGCAAATGAGTTAAAAGAAATTCCCTTGTTTTTTAATCTACAGATATAACATTTGGGTGAAACTAAGGAATTCTAATGAGTCTTCCAATAGATTCTACTTGCGAATTGGGAAAGGTTGAACGAAGGAGCTTCCAAAAAACTATTTTAAAACCCTTGGAAGAAGTTTCCTCGGCCTGCAAATGAGTTAAAAGAAATTCCCTTGTTTTTAATCTACAGAGACCCCTTGGGTAAAACTAAGGAATTCTAATGAGTCTTCCAATAGATTCTACTTGCAAATTGGGAAAGGTTGAACGAAGGGGCTTCCAAAAAACTATTTTAAAACCCTTGGAAGAAGTTTCCTCGGCCTGCAAATGAGTTAAAAGAAATTCCCTTGTTTTTTTAATCTACAGATATAACATTTGGGTGAAACTAAGGAATTCTAATGAGTCTTCCAATAGATTCTACTTGCGAATTGGGAAAGGTTGAACGAAGGAGCTTCCAAAAAACTATTTTAAAACCCTTGGAAGAAGTTTCCTCGGCCTGCAAATGAGTTAAAAGAAATTCCCTTGTTTTTAATCTACAGAGACCCCTTGGGTAAAACTAAGGAATTCTAATGAGTCTTCCAATAGATTCTACTTGCAAATTGGGAAAGGTTGAACGAAGGGGCTTCCAAAAAACTATTTTAAAACCCTTGGAAGAAGTTTCCTCGGCCTGCAAATGAGTTAAAAGAAATTCCCTTGTTTTTTAATCTACAGATATAACATTTGGGTGAAACTAAGGAATTCTAATGAGTCTTCCAATAGATTCTACTTGCGAATTGGAAAGGTTGAACGAAGGGGCTTCCAAAAAACTATTTTAAAACCCTTGGAAGAAGTTTCCTCGGCCTGCAAATGAGTTAAAAGAAATTCCCTTGTTTTTTAATCTACAGATATAACATTTGGGTGAAACTAAGGAATTCTAATGAGTCTTCCAATAGATTCTACTTGCGAATTGGGAAAGGTTGAACGAAGGAGCTTCCAAAAAACTATTTTAAAACCCTTGGAAGAAGTTTCCTCGGCCTGCAAATGAGTTAAAAGAAATTCCCTTGTTTTTAATCTACAGAGACCCCTTGGGTAAAACTAAGGAATTCTAATGAGTCTTCCAATAGATTCTACTTGCAAATTGGGAAAGGTTGAACGAAGGGGCTTCCAAAAAACTATTTTAAAACCCTTGGAAGAAGTTTCCTCGGCCTGCAAATGAGTTAAAAGAAATTCCCTTGTTTTTTAATCTACAGATATAACATTTGGGTGAAACTAAGGAATTCTAATGAGTCTTCCAATAGATTCTACTTGCGAATTGGAAAGGTTGAACGAAGGGGCTTCCAAAAAACTATTTTAAAACCCTTGGAAGAAGTTTCCTCGGCCTGCAAATGAGTTAAAAGAAATTCCCTTGTTTTTTAATCTACAGATATAACATTTGGGTGAAACTAAGGAATTCTAATGAGTCTTCCAATAGATTCTACTTGCGAATTGGGAAAGGTTGAACGAAGGAGCTTCCAAAAAACTATTTTAAAACCCTTGGAAGAAGTTTCCTCGGCCTGCAAATGAGTTAAAAGAAATTCCCTTGTTTTTAATCTACAGAGATAGTTCTCAAGTTTTTGGCTCCACCCACCGTTGAGCCTTCCAATAGATTCTACTTGCGAATTGGGAAAGGTTGAACGAAGGGGCTTCCAAAAAACTATTTTAAAACCCTTGGAAGAAGTTTCCTCGGCCTGCAAATGAGTTAAAAGAAATTCCCTTGTTTTTTATTCTACAGATATAACATTTGGGTGAAACTAAGGAATTTTAATGAGTCTTCCAATAAATTCTTCTTGCGAATTGGGAAAGGTTGAACGAAGGAGCTTCCAAAAAAACTATTTTAAAACCCTTGGAAGAAGTTTCCTCGGACTGCAAATGAGGTAAAAGAAATTCCCTTGTTTTTTAATCTACAGATATAACATTTGGGTGAAACTAAGGAATTCTAATTAGTCTTCCAATAGATTCTACTTGCGAATTGGGAAAGGTTGAACGAAGGGGCTTCCAAAAAACTATTTTAAAACCCTTGGAAGAAGTTTCCTCGGCCTGCAAATGAGTTAAAAGAAATTCCCTTGTTTTTAATCTACAGAGATAGTTCTCAAGTTTTTGGCCCCACCCACCGTTGAGCCTTCCAATAGATTCTACTTGCGAATTGGGAAAGGTTGAACGAAGGGGCTTCCAAAAAAACTATTTTAAAACCCTTGGAAGAAGTTTCCTCGGCCTGCAAATGAGTTAAAAGAAATTCCCTTGTTTTTTATTCTACAGATATAACATTTGGGTGAAACTAAGGAATTTTAATGAGTCTTCCAATAAATTCTTCTTGCGAATTGGGAAAGGTTGAACGAAGGAGCTTCCAAAAAACTATTTTAAAACCCTTGGAAGAAGTTTCCTCGGACTGCAAATGAGGTAAAAGAAATTCCCTTGTTTTTTAATCTACAGATATAACATTTGGGTGAAACTAAGGAATTCTAATTAGTCTTCCAATAGATTCTACTTGCGAATTGGGAAAGGTTGAACAAAGGGGCTTCCAAAAAACTATTTTAAAACCCTTGGAAGAAGTTTCCTCGGCCTGCAAATGAGTTAAAAGAAATTCCCTTGTTTTTAATCTACAGAGATAGTTCTCAAGTTTTTGGCCCCACCCACCGTTGAGCCTTCCAATAGATTCTACTTGCGAATTGGGAAAGGTTGAACGAAGGGGCTTCCAAAAAACTATTTTAAAACCCTTGGAAGAAGTTTCCTCGGCCTGCAAATGAGTTAAAAGAAATTCCCTTGTTTTTTATTCTACAGATATAACATTTGGGTGAAACTAAGGAATTTTAATGAGTCTTCCAATAAATTCTTCTTGCGAATTGGGAAAGGTTGAACGAAGGAGCTTCCAAAAAACTATTTTAAAACCCTTGGAAGAAGTTTCCTCGGACTGCAAATGAGGTAAAAGAAATTCCCTTGTTTTTTAATCTACAGATATAACATTTGGGTGAAACTAAGGAATTCTAATTAGTCTTCCAATAGATTCTACTTGCGAATTGGGAAAGGTTGAACGAAGGGGCTTCCAAAAAACTATTTTAAAACCCTTGGAAGAAGTTTCCTCGGCCTGCAAATGAGTTAAAAGAAATTCCCTTGTTTTTAATCTACAGAGATAGTTCTCAAGTTTTTGGCCCCACCCACCGTTGAGCCTTCCAATAGATTCTACTTGCGAATTGGGAAAGGTTGAACGAAGGGGCTTCCAAAAAACTATTTCAAAACCCTTGGAAGAAGTTTCCTCGGCCTGCAAATGAGTTAAAAGAAATTCCCTTGTTTTTTAATCTACAGATATAACATTTGGGTGAAACTAAGGAATTCTAATGAGTCTTCCAATAGATTCTACTTGCGAATTGGGAAAGGTTGAACGAAGGGGCTTCCAAAAAACTATTTTAAAACCCTTGGAAGAAGTTTCCTCGGCCTGCAAATGAGTTAAAAGAAATTCCCTTGTTTTTAATCTACAGAGATAGTTCTCAAATTTTTGGCTCCGCCCACCGTTGAGCCTTCCAATAGATTCTACTTGCGAATTGGGAAAGGTTGAACGAAGGGGCTTCCAAAAAACTATTTTAAAACCCTTGGAAGAAGTTTCCTCGGCCTGCAAATGAGTTAAAAGAAATTCCCTTGTTTTTTAATCTACAGATATAACATTTGGGTGAAACTAAGGAATTCTAATGAGTCTTCCAATAGATTCTACTTGCGAATTGGGAAAGGTTGAACGAAGGAGCTTCCAAAAAACTATTTTAAAACCCTTGGAAGAAGTTTCCTCGGCCTGCAAATGAGTTAAAAGAAATTCCCTTGTTTTTAATCTACAGAGACCCCTTGGGTAAAACTAAGGAATTCTAATGAGTCTTCCAATAGATTCTACTTGCAAATTGGGAAAGGTTGAACGAAGGGGCTTCCAAAAAACTATTTTAAAACCCTTGGAAGAAGTTTCCTCGGCCTGCAAATGAGTTAAAAGAAATTCCCTTGTTTTTTAATCTACAGATATAACATTTGGGTGAAACTAAGGAATTCTAATGAGTCTTCCAATAGATTCTACTTGCGAATTGGAAAGGTTGAACGAAGGGGCTTCCAAAAAACTATTTTAAAACCCTTGGAAGAAGTTTCCTCGGCCTGCAAATGAGTTAAAAGAAATTCCCTTGTTTTTTAATCTACAGATATAACATTTGGGTGAAACTAAGGAATTCTAATGAGTCTTCCAATAGATTCTACTTGCGAATTGGGAAAGGTTGAACGAAGGAGCTTCCAAAAAACTATTTTAAAAACCCTTGGAAGAAGTTTCCTCGGCCTGCAAATGAGTTAAAAGAAATTCCCTTGTTTTTAATCTACAGAGACCCCTTGGGTAAAACTAAGGAATTCTAATGAGTCTTCCAATAGATTCTACTTGCAAATTGGGAAAGGTTGAACGAAGGGGCTTCCAAAAAACTATTTTAAAACCCTTGGAAGAAGTTTCCTCGGCCTGCAAATGAGTTAAAAGAAATTCCCTTGTTTTTTAATCTACAGATATAACATTTGGGTGAAACTAAGGAATTCTAATGAGTCTTCCAATAGATTCTACTTGCGAATTGGAAAGGTTGAACGAAGGGGCTTCCAAAAAACTATTTTAAAACCCTTGGAAGAAGTTTCCTCGGCCTGCAAATGAGTTAAAAGAAATTCCCTTGTTTTTTAATCTACAGATATAACATTTGGGTGAAACTAAGGAATTCTAATGAGTCTTCCAATAGATTCTACTTGCGAATTGGGAAAGGTTGAACGAAGGAGCTTCCAAAAAACTATTTTAAAACCCTTGGAAGAAGTTTCCTCGGCCTGCAAATGAGTTAAAAGAAATTCCCTTGTTTTTAATCTACAGAGATAGTTCTCAAGTTTTTGGCCCCACCCACCGTTGAGCCTTCCAATAGATTCTACTTGCGAATTGGGAAAGGTTGAACGAAGGGGCTTCCAAAAAACTATTTTAAAACCCTTGGAAGAAGTTTCCTCGGCCTGCAAATGAGTTAAAAGAAATTCCCTTGTTTTTTATTCTACAGATATAACATTTGGGTGAAACTAAGGAATTTTAATGAGTCTTCCAATAAATTCTTCTTGCGAATTGGGAAAGGTTGAACGAAGGAGCTTCCAAAAAACTATTTTAAAACCCTTGGAAGAAGTTTCCTCGGACTGCAAATGAGGTAAAAGAAATTCCCTTGTTTTTTAATCTACAGATATAACATTTGGGTGAAACTAAGGAATTCTAATTAGTCTTCCAATAGATTCTACTTGCGAATTGGGAAAGGTTGAACGAAGGGGCTTCCAAAAAACTATTTTAAAACCCTTGGAAGAAGTTTCCTCGGCCTGCAAATGAGTTAAAAGAAATTCCCTTGTTTTTAATCTACAGAGATAGTTCTCAAGTTTTTGGCCCCACCCACCGTTGAGCCTTCCAATAGATTCTACTTGCGAATTGGGAAAGGTTGAACGAAGGGGCTTCCAAAAAACTATTTCAAAACCCTTGGAAGAAGTTTCCTCGGCCTGCAAATGAGTTAAAAGAAATTCCCTTGTTTTTTAATCTACAGATATAACATTTGGGTGAAACTAAGGAATTCTAATGAGTCTTCCAATAGATTCTACTTGCGAATTGGGAAAGGTTGAACGAAGGGGCTTCCAAAAAACTATTTTAAAACCCTTGGAAGAAGTTTCCTCGGCCTGCAAATGAGTTAAAAGAAATTCCCTTGTTTTTAATCTACAGAGATAGTTCTCAAATTTTTGGCTCCGCCCACCGTTGAGCCTTCCAATAGATTCTACTTGCGAATTGGGAAAGGTTGAACGAAGGGGCTTCCAAAAAACTATTTTAAAACCCTTGGAAGAAGTTTCCTCGGCCTGCAAATGAGTTAAAAGAAATTCCCTTGTTTTCAATCTACAGAGATAGTTCTCAAATTTTTGGCTCCGCCCACCGTTGAGCCTTCCAATAGATTCTACTTGCAAATTGGGAAAGGTTGAACGAAGGGGCTTCCAAAAAACTATTTTAAAACCCTTGGAAGAAAATTCCTCGGACTGCAAATGAGTTAAAAGAAATTCCCTTGTTTTTTAATCTACAGATATAACATTTGGGTGAAACTAAGGAATTCTAATTAGTCTTCCAATAGATTCTACTTGCGAATTGGGAAAGGTTGAACGAAGGGGCTTCCAAAAAACTATTTTAAAACCCTTGGAAGAAGTTTCCTCGGCCTGCAAATGAGTTAAAAGAAATTCCCTTGTTTTTAATCTACAGAGATAGTTCTCAAGTTTTTGGCCCCACCCACCGTTGAGTCTTCCAATAGATTCTACTTGCGAATTGGGAAAGGTTGAACGAAGGAGCTTCCAAAAAACTATTTTAAAACCCTTGGAAGAAGTTTCCTCGGCCTGCAAATGAGTTAAAAGAAATTCCCTTGTTTTTAATCTACAGAGATAGTTCTCAAGTTTTTGGCTCCACCCACCGTTGAGCCTTCCAATAGATTCTACTTGCGAATTGGGAAAGGTTGAACGAAGGGGCTTCCAAAAAACTATTTTAAAACCCTTGGAAGAAGTTTCCTCGGCCTGCAAATGAGTTAAAAGAAATTCCCTTGTTTTTTATTCTACAGATATAACATTTGGGTGAAACTAAGGAATTTTAATGAGTCTTCCAATAAATTCTTCTTGCGAATTGGGAAAGGTTGAACGAAGGAGCTTCCAAAAAACTATTTTAAAACCCTTGGAAGAAGTTTCCTCGGACTGCAAATGAGGTAAAAGAAATTCCCTTGTTTTTTAATCTACAGATATAACATTTGGGTGAAACTAAGGAATTCTAATTAGTCTTCCAATAGATTCTACTTGCGAATTGGGAAAGGTTGAACGAAGGGGCTTCCAAAAAACTATTTTAAAACCCTTGGAAGAAGTTTCCTCGGCCTGCAAATGAGTTAAAAGAAATTCCCTTGTTTTTAATCTACAGAGATAGTTCTCAAGTTTTTGGCCCCACCCACCGTTGAGCCTTCCAATAGATTCTACTTGCGAATTGGGAAAGGTTGAACGAAGGGGCTTCCAAAAAACTATTTTAAAACCCTTGGAAGAAGTTTCCTCGGCCTGCAAATGAGTTAAAAGAAATTCCCTTGTTTTTTATTCTACAGATATAACATTTGGGTGAAACTAAGGAATTTTAATGAGTCTTCCAATAAATTCTTCTTGCGAATTGGGAAAGGTTGAACGAAGGAGCTTCCAAAAAACTATTTTAAAACCCTTGGAAGAAGTTTCCTCGGACTGCAAATGAGGTAAAAGAAATTCCCTTGTTTTTTAATCTACAGATATAACATTTGGGTGAAACTAAGGAATTCTAATTAGTCTTCCAATAGATTCTACTTGCGAATTGGGAAAGGTTGAACGAAGGGGCTTCCAAAAAAACTATTTTAAAACCCTTGGAAGAAGTTTCCTCGGCCTGCAAATGAGTTAAAAGAAATTCCCTTGTTTTTAATCTACAGAGATAGTTCTCAAGTTTTTGGCCCCACCCACCGTTGAGCCTTCCAATAGATTCTACTTGCGAATTGGGAAAGGTTGAACGAAGGGGCTTCCAAAAAACTATTTCAAAACCCTTGGAAGAAGTTTCCTCGGCCTGCAAATGAGTTAAAAGAAATTCCCTTGTTTTTTAATCTACAGATATAACATTTGGGTGAAACTAAGGAATTCTAATGAGTCTTCCAATAGATTCTACTTGCGAATTGGGAAAGGTTGAACGAAGGGGCTTCCAAAAAACTATTTTAAAACCCTTGGAAGAAGTTTCCTCGGCCTGCAAATGAGTTAAAAGAAATTCCCTTGTTTTTAATCTACAGAGATAGTTCTCAAATTTTTGGCTCCGCCCACCGTTGAGCCTTCCAATAGATTCTACTTGCGAATTGGGAAAGGTTGAACGAAGGGGCTTCCAAAAAACTATTTTAAAACCCTTGGAAGAAGTTTCCTCGGCCTGCAAATGAGTTAAAAGAAATTCTCTTGTTTTCAATCTACAGAGATAGTTCTCAAATTTTTGGCTCCGCCCACCGTTGAGCCTTCCAATAGATTCTACTTGCAAATTGGGAAAGGTTGAACGAAGGGGCTTCCAAAAAACTATTTTAAAACCCTTGGAAGAAAATTCCTCGGACTGCAAATGAGTTAAAAGAAATTCCCTTGTTTTTTAATCTACAGATATAACATTTGGGTGAAACTAAGGAATTCTAATTAGTCTTCCAATAGATTCTACTTGCGAATTGGGAAAGGTTGAACGAAGGGGCTTCCAAAAAACTATTTTAAAACCCTTGGAAGAAGTTTCCTCGGCCTGCAAATGAGTTAAAAGAAATTCCCTTGTTTTTAATCTACAGAGATAGTTCTCAAGTTTTTGGCCCCACCCACCGTTGAGCCTTCCAATAGATTCTACTTGCGAATTGGGAAAGGTTGAACGAAGGGGCTTCCAAAAAACTATTTCAAAACCCTTGGAAGAAGTTTCCTCGGCCTGCAAATGAGTTAAAAGAAATTCCCTTGTTTTTTAATCTACAGATATAACATTTGGGTGAAACTAAGGAATTCTAATTAGTCTTCCAATAGATTCTACTTGCGAATTGGGAAAGGTTGAACGAAGGGGCTTCCAAAAAACTATTTTAAAACCCTTGGAAGAAGTTTCCTCGGCCTGCAAATGAGTTAAAAGAAATTCCCTTGTTTTTAATCTACAGAGATAGTTCTCAAGTTTTTGGCCCCACCCACCGTTGAGCCTTCCAATAGATTCTACTTGCGAATTGGGAAAGGTTGAACGAAGGGGCTTCCAAAAAACTATTTTAAAACCCTTGGAAGAAGTTTCCTCGGCCTGCAAATGAGTTAAAAGAAATTCCCTTGTTTTTTATTCTACAGATATAACATTTGGGTGAAACTAAGGAATTTTAATGAGTCTTCCAATAAATTCTTCTTGCGAATTGGGAAAGGTTGAACGAAGGAGCTTCCAAAAAACTATTTTAAAACCCTTGGAAGAAGTTTCCTCGGACTGCAAATGAGGTAAAAGAAATTCCCTTGTTTTTTAATCTACAGATATAACATTTGGGTGAAACTAAGGAATTCTAATTAGTCTTCCAATAGATTCTACTTGCGAATTGGGAAAGGTTGAACGAAGGGGCTTCCAAAAAACTATTTTAAAACCCTTGGAAGAAGTTTCCTCGGCCTGCAAATGAGTTAAAAGAAATTCCCTTGTTTTAATCTACAGAGATAGTTCTCAAGTTTTTGGCCCCACCCACCGTTGAGCCTTCCAATAGATTCTACTTGCGAATTGGGAAAGGTTGAACGAAGGGGCTTCCAAAAAACTATTTCAAAACCCTTGGAAGAAGTTTCCTCGGCCTGCAAATGAGTTAAAAGAAATTCCCTTGTTTTTTAATCTACAGATATAACATTTGGGTGAAACTAAGGAATTCTAATGAGTCTTCCAATAGATTCTACTTGCGAATTGGGAAAGGTTGAACGAAGGGGCTTCCAAAAAACTATTTTAAAACCCTTGGAAGAAGTTTCCTCGGCCTGCAAATGAGTTAAAAGAAATTCCCTTGTTTTTAATCTACAGAGATAGTTCTCAAATTTTTGGCTCCGCCCACCGTTGAGCCTTCCAATAGATTCTACTTGCGAATTGGGAAAGGTTGAACGAAGGGGCTTCCAAAAAACTATTTTAAAACCCTTGGAAGAAGTTTCCTCGGCCTGCAAATGAGTTAAAAGAAATTCCCTTGTTTTCAATCTACAGAGATAGTTCTCAAATTTTTGGCTCCGCCCACCGTTGAGCCTTCCAATAGATTCTACTTGCAAATTGGGAAAGGTTGAACGAAGGGGCTTCCAAAAAACTATTTTAAAACCCTTGGAAGAAAATTCCTCGGACTGCAAATGAGTTAAAAGAAATTCCCTTGTTTTTTAATCTACAGATATAACATTTGGGTGAAACTAAGGAATTCTAATTAGTCTTCCAATAGATTCTACTTGCGAATTGGGAAAGGTTGAACGAAGGGGCTTCCAAAAAACTATTTTAAAACCCTTGGAAGAAGTTTCCTCGGCCTGCAAATGAGTTAAAAGAAATTCCCTTGTTTTTTATTCTACAGATATAACATTTGGGTGAAACTAAGGAATTTTAATGAGTCTTCCAATAAATTCTTCTTGCGAATTGGGAAAGGTTGAACGAAGGAGCTTCCAAAAAACTATTTTAAAACCCTTGGAAGAAGTTTCCTCGGACTGCAAATGAGGTAAAAGAAATTCCCTTGTTTTTTAATCTACAGATATAACATTTGGGTGAAACTAAGGAATTCTAATTAGTCTTCCAATAGATTCTACTTGCGAATTGGGAAAGGTTGAACGAAGGGGCTTCCAAAAAACTATTTTAAAACCCTTGGAAGAAGTTTCCTCGGCCTGCAAATGAGTTAAAAGAAATTCCCTTGTTTTTAATCTACAGAGATAGTTCTCAAGTTTTTGGCCCCACCCACCGTTGAGCCTTCCAATAGATTCTACTTGCGAATTGGGAAAGGTTGAACGAAGGGGCTTCCAAAAAACTATTTCAAAACCCTTGGAAGAAGTTTCCTCGGCCTGCAAATGAGTTAAAAGAAATTCCCTTGTTTTTTAATCTACAGATATAACATTTGGGTGAAACTAAGGAATTCTAATGAGTCTTCCAATAGATTCTACTTGCGAATTGGGAAAGGTTGAACGAAGGGGCTTCCAAAAAACTATTTTAAAACCCTTGGAAGAAGTTTCCTCGGCCTGCAAATGAGTTAAAAGAAATTCCCTTGTTTTTAATCTACAGAGATAGTTCTCAAATTTTTGGCTCCGCCCACCGTTGAGCCTTCCAATAGATTCTACTTGCGAATTGGGAAAGGTTGAACGAAGGGGCTTCCAAAAAACTATTTTAAAACCCTTGGAAGAAGTTTCCTCGGCCTGCAAATGAGTTAAAAGAAATTCCCTTGTTTTTAATCTACAGAGATAGTTCTCAAGTTTTTGGCCCCACCCACCGTTGAGCCTTCCAATAGATTCTACTTGCGAATTGGGAAAGGTTGAACGAAGGGGCTTCCAAAAAACTATTTCAAAACCCTTGGAAGAAGTTTCCTCGGCCTGCAAATGAGTTAAAAGAAATTCCCTTGTTTTTTAATCTACAGATATAACATTTGGGTGAAACTAAGGAATTCTAATGAGTCTTCCAATAGATTCTACTTGCGAATTGGGAAAGGTTGAACGAAGGGGCTTCCAAAAAACTATTTTAAAACCCTTGGAAGAAGTTTCCTCGGCCTGCAAATGAGTTAAAAGAAATTCCCTTGTTTTTAATCTACAGAGATAGTTCTCAAATTTTTGGCTCCGCCCACCGTTGAGCCTTCCAATAGATTCTACTTGCAAATTGGGAAAGGTTGAACGAAGGGGCTTCCAAAAAACTATTTCAAAACCCTTGGAAGAAGTTTCCTCGGCCTGCAAATGAGTTAAAAGAAATTCCCTTGTTTTTTAATCTACAGAGATAACATTTGGGTGAAACTAAGGAATTCTAATGAGTCTTCCAATAGATTCTTCTTGCGAATTGGGAAAGGTTGAACGAAGGAGCTTCCAAAAAACTATTTCAAAACCCTTGGAAAAAGTTTCCTCGGCCTGCAAATGAGTTAAAAGAAATTCCCTTGTTTTTAATCTACAGAGATAGCATTTGGGTGAAACTAAGGAATTCTAATGAGTCTTCCAATAGATTATACTTGCGAATTGGGAAAGGTTGAACGAAGGGGCTTCCAAAAAACTATTTTAAAACCCTTGGAAGAAGTTTCCTCGGCCTGCAAATGAGTTAAAAGAAATTCCCTTGTTTTTTAATCTACAGATATAACATTTGGGTGAAACTAAGGAATTCTAATGAGTCTTCCAATAGATTCTACTTGCGAATTGGGAAAGGTTGAACGAAGGGGCTTCCAAAAAACTATTTTAAAACCCTTGGAAGAAGTTTCCTCGACCTGCAAATGAGTTAAAAGAAATTCCCTTGTTTTTAATCTACAGAGATAGTTCTCAAATTTTTGGCTCCGCCCACCGTTGAGCCTTCCAATAGATTCTACTTGCAAATTGGGAAAGGTTGAACGAAGGGGCTTCCAAAAAACTATTTTAAAACCCTTGGAAGAAGTTTCCTCGGCCTGCAAATGAGTTAAAAGAAATTCCCTTGTTTTTTAATCTACAGAGATAACATTTGGGTGAAACTAAGGAATTCTAATGAGTCTTCCAATAGATTCTTCTTGCGAATTGGGAAAGGTTGAACGAAGGAGCTTCCAAAAAAACTATTTCAAAACCCTTGGAAAAAGTTTCCTCGGCCTGCAAATGAGTTAAAAGAAATTCGGTTAGGTTAGGTTAGGTTAGGTTAGGTTAGGTTAGGTTTTTTGTTATTTTGGAGGAACGAATCCACTACAGATTCGCAGAGGTACTACTCCGACCACACAATCCCATACATAATATAATTAGTTACCACCCTTAGATTCTAACTATATTAATCCTCTTGCTTCTTTTTCGGTAAAATTGGAGTTACCTAACTACAAAACGGCCGTTAGGCCGTTTTTAGTTAGGTTGAAGTAAATATCTTGATTTCTAGATGATAAGCTTGAATGTTGTACGGACTGACTCCACAAATCTTTAGGTCAAGGAGAGAGCAATGTCATTGCCGTCCAGCTACGGATTTCGACGGAAATGAGCTTGTCAAGTCCTCCATCCGGCCCGAACCGCGCCGACATGTCGATCCGTCAACCCTCAGACCGCGGGTTCAATCCGTTTGCGGAGATCTGGAAGTCTTGATTCTTGACCGGAACGAGTTCCATCAACCGATAACTGAAGGAAATGCAGCGTTTTTGCCGTCCAGCTACAGGGATCGATGGAGCATGAGCTTGTCAAGTCCTCCTCCTGGCCCGAACAGCGCCAACGCGCCGATCCAGCAGCCACCAGCCGACGAAAAGTTCGTCCGTTGCGGAGATCTGGAAGTCTTGATTCTTGACCGGAACGAGTTCCGTCAACCGATAGTTGAAGGAAAAGCAGTGTTTTTGCCGTCCAGCTACAGGGATCGATGGAGCATGAGCTCGTCAAGTCCTCCTCCTGGCCCGAACAGCGCCAACGTGCCGATCCAGCAGCCACCAGCCGACGAAGAGTTCGTCCGTTGCGGAGATCTGGAAGTCTTGATTATTATCCGGAACGGATCAACATCATCGTGGGCTAACAAAGAGGCAATGTTTTTTGTCATTCAGCTACGGATTTCAACGGATATGGATACAAGATCGCATTCCTCCCTCCGGCCCGAGCAACGCCAACATACTGATTGCTACGCCTCTTGAATCCGGAGTTCCGTCCGTCTAATGTTGATTTATAATTCCGCTTCAAGTTGACTAATGTCTCTTCTTCTAATAATAATTCTCTCTCGGTTTCGAAGTGATGAGGATCCCTAACTACAAAACGTCCGTTAGGACGTTTTTAGTTAGGGTAAATGCTGGTCTTGGTTGCGCTTTGCTGATACTGCTTGGCGTCTCTTCAACGAATTACTTCCGGGTGGTAATGGAAAAAAAATATATATACACGTCCTGGCATTTGTCTCTTGGTCTGTTGTCCAAATATTAAACAATTCCGGCCGCTGTTTTCACCATAACATTGAAGGCAGCGTCGTTAATGTTTTATATTGGAGTTATTTGTTGCATTGAAATGTAGGTTGGTGCTTGCTGTCGTTTTCTATAAGTTAAATCGTAAACAGTTCCGGACATTGTTTTCACAATTAACATTGAAAACAGCGGCGTCATGTTTACAATAGAGTTATCCGCCGCTTTGAAATGTGGGTTGCTGCTCGTTGTCATCTTAAAAGTAAATCCTAAACAGTTCCGGACACTATTTCCACAATAACATTGAAAACAGCGCCGTTCCGTTTATAATAGAGTTATCCGTCGCCTCGAAGTAAAGATTGCTGCTTGTCGTCGTCTTTCTAATCATAATCATTTCCGGTCACTGTTTTCACAATTAACATTGAAAACAGCGCCATTATGCTTACAATAGCGTTGTCCGTCGTCTTGAAGTAGAGATTACTGCTTGTCGTCATCTTCCGCACTGAATCATGAACACTTCCAGCCATTATTTTCACAATAACATTGAAAACAATACTTTGGTGCTTATAATAGAGTTTTTTATTGATTATCCGTTCTCAATTCCCAATCCTAGTCCGCCGTTTGCTCCCGTTTTTCTCTATCCGGTTATGGTGTGTTGATGCGATTACCTAACTACAAAACGTCCGTCAGGACGTTTTTAGTTAGGTTGAAGGTAAGCAAGTCCCCTATCCGTGGATGACTTATTTGGCGAATTACTCGATTCTTAAAATTGGATTCCACAATGTCCGGATTCACATCTGACTTGCCATTGCTATTCTGTCCGGATGAGGCGTGCCAAGGTAGTGCGGCAATGCTGCTTATTGGTATAAAAGGATGACGTCTCCCAGTCAACGCACTTTAATTGGTCGTCTCAAGTTCAAGTTGGTAAGTGCGTAGTATCCTCATTCTTTCAAGATTTTCCTTTCAATTAATTAATTAAAAGTTTCCTTCATTAATCGTGTTCCACTTCAATTTAGGGGATAATGTCGGACGCCGAGGTGTCAGATGAGGAGATTGATCGCCTTCTGGACGTCTCGGATCCACGTTATAATCCGATAGCACCCTTTGGTGACTTGAGTCGGCCTCTCGGACTGGAACGCGGGTTGATTATTCGCGGTTTGCGTGGCGGAGTGCTCCTTCTCGACACTGTTGGTAATCAAGTGTACAAGCCTGTTAGTGGCCGTCTGGCAGGCGATGATTTTGTCTGTGAGACTCTCAATTTGCTGTGGTCCATGGGTGATCGACACGGGTTTGTCGCCGCCGAGAAGAAGAAGGACGTGCGGCATGGTTGTGCTGGGTATGCAGGTCTTCGCTGCCATTCTGGCTTGCATCTTTTCTTGAAAAAGGATCTGCTGCGGTTATATCTACGGCATCGTTTAAAGTTACGTGTCACCTTGGCTCGTTCCACGGTAACAGTGTCTCCTTTTCTAATTGGTGTCCGGATACTTGCTGACGCTTAATTTCTTGAATGTCATTTTCTCTTCTCGTAGAAATTTGCTGCGCTGTTTTTCCGCCAACTGTTTGAGGAACACTTTCCTGGCTCCAGTGCCGCGAAAATGGAGGACGAGTGCAAGTGGACTCTGAAATCGATGAAGGATTCGCTTACACGTGCTGCCGAAGATGGTGTTTTGTTTGCTCATGGGAATGCCGGCCGTTTTGGCTCAAATCATCGTGTCGTCGTCGGTGAGGGATCAGTTCGTCGGTCAGAGTCTCGCGAGCTTCTTCAAGAGTTTGGTGCGGACAATTTGGGCGGTTTGGATCTTTATGCCGCCTGTTATGAGTGGACGCACTGGTCCGTCGTTCTGTCCGCTCTCGGTTAGCAACTTCTGATGTTTAAATTCATTTCCGGATGATAATATCTTAAATTGTTCACAGGTCTCATCTGTCCGGATCGGCATCAGATGCTTAAATACTGGGAGTTGAATCGTCTCATTCGCCCATTTTCCGGACGTCGTGATCAGCGTGACTTGAACGCTCCCTGGGCTTTGCGTCGACGGCGTCGTCCTCGAGCTGTCCGGCGACCTCCTCCGGCTTGGGTTCCGGATACGGATGAAGAGGATTTGGCCCAGCGGATCGAGACTGAAATTCGTGAGGAGCGTTTAGCTGAGGAACATGCTGAAGCTGTTTTAGTCGCTGAGGCTCGATACGACGAATATATCCAGGCTGAGATGGCTCCCTGTAATCCCGGTTCTCATGGATGGGCTCCGGACACTGATGATGAAGAGCTCGAGGAGCGGATGGAGCGTGAAATGTTTGAGCAGCAGCGTGAGTTGTACTTTCCAGGTGAATTCGAAGCTCGTGAGGCCGCTCTCGTTTTTGCCGACGAAATCGCTGTTGGTTTATCTCTCCTCGAACCAGGTAATACTTTCTTGTTATTCCGGTTCGTGTGAATTTAATCTTCTCCTAATCTCTAATCTTGATTCCTTCTTTCCTTTAGGAGTTCTGGATGCTGAGTTGCTTCAATGTCCTGGTTCTCAAGCTGCTAGCCGTCGCCGTGCTGAACTCTTGTTAGAGTACCGTGATAGTGATGTCGAAGGAATCATGTCTCAACCTGGTCCGGTTGATTTGGATCGCTTCTATACTCGTGGTGAGATCGCCAATCGTCGTGTCGCTGCTCTCCTTCGTGATTATGTCGATAGTGACAAGGAAAATTATCCTCCTTCATCGCCCCTCTGCCACTGTCCGTGCCCATGTCATCGCTTGAAGAAGGAAGCGGAATCTCCAACATCCGGTTACGAGTCTGACGTGTCTCCGGATAAGAGTCTCAACTCTACAACTCCTTCTGATGACGCTTATGATGAAGCTCGGTCCGCCTTGCTTTACGGAGACGAGAGCCTTTCTGGTGGTCGGTATTCTGCCAATTATACAGACGGTCCGGATGAAGATTTCTTATCTGGTTGTGATGGCAGTGACGTTGATTGGGCTCCCTCTTTTTTGCACTGTCCGGAAACTTTGGATCCGCCTCGTGGAAAGAAGGTCAAGCAGGAGTACATCCTTCCTGATTCCTCCGGCTTTGAGAGTGACACTGGCAGTGTTGAGATTATTGCCGTGATTTCTCGTCGCGTATCAAAAAGGCGTCGTGTTGAATTTGTGGATCTGAGTTGATTCTTTTTTATAATTATATGCATGTATCGTTGCCTCTCTTCAATATAGTCTATTCAGCATTCAAATCTTGTAGCATCGTGTTCATTCCTTCCGATCCCAGTGTCCGGTTTTTTAGTTCCCGTTCGTCCGCATGGTCTGTCCGATTCTAAACTTGAGGGGTCGTAGAGTTCCAGTAGGATTTTGTCCGGATTCCTGGAAAATTTGGGCGGCAACGTTGAGCATAATCTTGTCCAGGCAACGTTGTTTCTAATCGGGTAGTAATTCCGTCCGGATTGGCGTCCGGATCCTCAATAAATTTGGGCGGCAACGTTGAACGGGGACGACCTTTATTTACAGGTCAATTCATTTGATCGACGCCACTTATTCCTGTGGTTATACTTGGATGGTAATTCTGTCAGCAGGTACTCTGTCCGGATTCCTTTCATAAATTTGGGCAGCAACGTTGTACGGAAGGCCTTTATTTACAGGTCCTTTGGTAATCGCCATTTATCTTCATGGCTGCATTTCTTCTCCAGATTTAAGTAAAAAATTCTCGATAACATAAGGTCCGGATAAACTTTGACTTTGTAATGCTGGAAGAGTTTGTGAGGCTCTATTTTAGACACACACGTTATACATCAGTCCGGGTAAGGCAATTATATATATATCTTCAACAAGAAATAACGGTAATATATATATTGGGTCATCGTCTTCCATCAATAGTTGTAGGCTCCGTCATATCGTTGGTCATCCGGCGGGTAGCGTGACTGCATCCATGGCTGCTGTTGGGTCGACACTTTCCGCGTTCGTTCAGGCGTCACCTCTGGGGAAGCCGTATTCCATTCCAACGAACGATCCAGGCTGTGTCGCTTCTTGGTTGGTCCTCGATATTGTTGACTGGTGCCCGGATGGGGCAGTAACATTGCCAAGTCCGGACTCGGTACTCCAAACATTCTGTGCGGCTTCATCTGGTGTAGCTGCTGCTGCTGCATTTGGATCTGCTGCTGCTGCTGTTGAAGTAGGGCTAGTTGTTGCTGCTGCTGGCGTAAAATCTTTTGCTCAGTCGTTTCCGGTTCAGGCTCTGTCGGCTTGCTGTTGGCCAATTTATCAAAGCCTTGACGAATCAGTTCCATCATCTCAGTCTCCTTACTCTTCTTTTCCGGACTCTTTTCCTTCGTGGAGCTGCGGTGGTCATCATAGCGTCGTCTGTCCGGCGAGCGGTAATAGCGTTGTGTCTGCCGCCGTCTGTACTCTTCATCACTGCGCTGACGTCTGGCTCGCTCCTCGTACTCTCTGTCCAGCTCGGCCGTAACTTCTCTTCTTATCTGGTCCTCTGATTTCGGCTCTTCCTTTTTGGCCGGATTCATTTTGCCCAGTTTGGATTCTTTCTTTTCCGCTTCCTTCTTTTTGGTCGTCATGACTTTGCCCAGGGCAGTTTCCAGGTGCTTTTTGATTGTCTCCTCCAAGTCTATCGGCTTAGCAGCTGGTACTATCTTCTTCTCCTCTGCCGCCTTCTTCTCCTCCGCAGCCTTCTTCTCCAGCTCCATCCGGGCCGTTTCCTCCTGTTCCTCCATAGTCCGGGCAATAGCGTCAATGTCTAATTGAGTTGCAATCATAGCTTGTCCGGGCGTCGGTGTTGCCGGCCAGATTCCAGGACTCGTCTCCATCAGCGTCTTGACCTTTTTGAATTTGGCTCTCTTGTCCGCTGGCTCGTAATCCGCAAAGGTCACGTACTGCGCTACCGGATCCGCTGCAAGGATGAATGGCTGTATTGGGCTGTACACGATATAGTTGTCGGCCGACATCTTGACGCAGATCCAGTCTGCTGGGCGGGGCTTCTTATTATCGTATCCGGCTGCTGCTGCATAAAAGTTGTACGTCGTCTTTCCAGGTCTCGGCACCATAATGTAGTCGAAGTTATAGTTGAGGCCCTCGACGCTAACAAATGTATTGCTGAGTAGTGCAGGCATCGTCCGGATTCTGCTTATAAATAGAAGAAGGATAATGTGTTGGTTAATAAATATTTCAGCCAGTCATTTTCACAATCAACATTGAAAACTATGTCTTGGTATCTATTATCTTGGAGTCAATTTTGGATAATGTTAAAACTAGTTCATAACCACTTCCGGACAGTACTTTCACAATAACATTGAAAATGGCGCCCTTCTTTGATTATAAAAATAGTCATCTGGATCCCGTCGCGTTGTCGATGAATCTTTCCGTCGATATCAAGACCAAGTCATAAAACATTTCCGGGCAGTACTTTCACAATAACATTGAAAATTGCGCCCTTCTGTGAATATATAATAGTCATCTGGATCCCGTCACTTTGCCAATGAATCGTTCCGTCGTCGTCAAAAAACCGATTCATAAACATTTCCGGACAGTACTTTCACAATAACATTGAAAATGGCGCCCTTCTGCGATTATAAAAAATAGTTAACTGGATCCCGTCGCGTTGTCGATGACTCGTTCCGTCGCCATCAAGAACCAAGTTACAAACATTTCCGGACAGTACTTTCACAATAACATTGGAAAATAGTGCCCTTCTGTGATTATAAAATAGTTATCTGGATCCCGTCGCATTGTCGATGAATCGTTCCGTCGTCGTAAAAACCAAGTTATAAACACATCCGGACAGTACTTTCACAATAACATTGAAAATTGCGCCCTTCTGTAAATATAAAAATGGTCATCTGGATCCCGTCGCATTGTCAATGAATCGTTCCGTCGTCGTCAAGAACCAAGTTATAAACCCTTCCGGACAGTACTTTCACAATAACATTGAAAATGGCGCCCTTCTGTGAATATATAATAGTTTCTCGTTGGCAAGGAAGAACGACATCTTTCCAAATTCACTCTCACAATTATTACTGAGAATGAATCTTTCCGGACATTGTTTCTCCCCCACATCGGATGAAATCCGTGGAAGCCAGCGGTTGAACGCCATCTCGTTCAAACTTGCTCTCACAATTAACATTGAGATCAAATCTGCCCAGACATTGTTTTCTCGCAATCGGATGACATCCGTGGAAGCAAATGGCACTCGTCCACCATCTCCGGCTTGGTCCGGGCTCTACTTCCTAAAGATGGTAGACACAACCGTAGGCTGTGTCCACGTTCGGACAATTCTCATTCTCTCCTATCCGCAATTTCAGCTACCTGACCGCACGCAACGCATAAAAAACGATCGCAATTTTTACATCTGAGAGACTGAGAATTTCCTCTTCTTTTTTTAAAAATTAATAATCAATCAAGCTCTTGCAGCCTCCACACCCTGGGTGTTCAGAACATCAGTGTTGGCAATCCACGGCTCGGATGACCCGTGTCTCACGTTTCGGATAGTTTTCAGTTTCTTATAATCATCAAAAATTTCTTCTAAGGGAAAAATTATATGCAAAAAAAATGGAAGAAATCAATCAACGGTTTCTACTTTCAACTCATCTACGCCAGAAACTGAAAACATCCATGTAGTACTCTGTTCGGCCAGAACGAGAGCTCCATACTAGAGGTGGCAAACTGAACGACTCTAGGCTGAACATTTGCTGTCGTACCTTGTCCGGACCGAACTCGGCTCCATACTAAAGATGTCCTAATCTTCCTAAAGTTGGCAAACTCGACTCTACTCACAATTATTACTGAGTAAAATTGCATTCACGTTTCGAATAGTTTCTTAGTCTCTTTCTTGAAAATTTTCTACAATTCTACATTGGAAAGGATGGACATCCACTGGAAAGAACCGGTGCAAAACCGGACAACAAATCAAACTTGAATTTTTCTACTAGAGACTAAAAAATATATCCATGTAGTACTCTGTTCGGCCAGAACGAGAGCTCCATACTAGAGATGGCAAACCGAACAACTCTAGGCTGAACATTTACTGTCGTACCTTGTTCGGACCGAACTAGGCTCCATACTAAAGATGTCTTGATCTTCCTAGAGTTGGCAAATACAACTCTGCTCATAATTATTGAGTAAAGTTATATTCACATTTCGGATAATTTTCAAGGTTCAAGAATTTTCTACTTTCTACATTACTACTTCTGATCAGCAAAAAATACAAGACAAAACACGGAGCAAATCCGGACAAAATCACATCTAATTTACTACATTCTAAATGAAAATTATCCATGTAGTACTCTGTTCGGCCGGAACGAGAGCTCCATACTAGAGATGGCAAAGTATACTCTGAGTAACAGTTTGCTGTTGTACCTTGTCCGGACCGGACTCGGCTCCATACTAAAGATGTCTTGATCTTCCTAAAGTTGGCAAACACAACTCTACTCACAATTATTACTGAGTAAAATTATATTCACGTTTCGGATAATTTCGAGTCTCAAATTCTCTATTTTCTACATTACTAATCCTGATTGTAATAAAAAAATCTTCAAGAGAAAATAAGAAAAAACCGGAGCAAATCCGGACAGCAAATCAAATTACATTTTAATAGAGACTGAAAATTATCCATGTAGTACTCTGTTCGGCCGGAACGAGAGCTCCATACTAAAGGTGGCAAGCCGAACAACTCTAGGCTGAACACTCACTGTTGTACCTTGTCCGGACCGGACTCGGCTCCATACTAGAGATGGCACACTTCCCTCATGCGCTTTAAAGTTGTTCATCTTTTTTATTTTGTCTCAAAAAAGGTTACAAAATGAGTACGTAGTCTCCCCTGGACCTCGGGGAAGGACCTCGACGGTTGTCAAGGGATTGTCTTCTGCAGCGGTCAGTCCCACGCCATCTTACCTCCGGTCCGGAGAGGCGCGACGCATACTGCCGGGAGAGGGTCCGCAAATCATTGGGGTGGATCGCCCAAAGTGCAGAATGGCACCACTCGATGGTTGATGAAGAGAGAGGTATCCGGATCTCAATACCAGAAAGGCTACCAACGGGATCATCGCCCTCCGAGTAAGAGACAGTCCGTGAAGGCGACGGCCTACACAGACGACGGCAGACGGATTGCTTGACTCGATCTCCCAAAGTTGGAGAGGCTCCGCGATCCGCTTTAGGGCATCCGAGCCTCCCTGTGTTCAACCAGAGGGACACTCACGCTATAAGTGATCCCGCCGGCTGATATGGCATCCAATCCTAACTTGTCCTGACGGTGTAACAGCAGTCTTAGCTCGCAAATATGGTCATCTTCTTCAATCCGGACAACGTCTTGCAGTCCGTAGATCATCTAGGATGGTCACAGCCCTGTGGCCGGACAAATTTAGAGATGAAGCCCTTCCCTCTCTTCTATTAGCGGCGCAACACACATGCATATATAGGTTTCAAGGTGAAAGGAATGCCATCCGGACGAATCCATTTAGCCAGGGCTTCAACTGAAAGACGAACGGATCCTCTTCTCCGTCCAATCGCACACCGCTTCATCAGGGAACTCAGTTCAATTATACCTGCAGTCGTTGGTAGTGTCATCCAAACTTGAAAATGACACTGGAGTCCAACAAGTCTCTTTTCCAGACGTGACTGCTCGAGATTTCGGCCCCTCTATAGCTCCGATCTCTTCATTCTTCTTATCCGGACGGCCGAACCGACTAGATTTCTTTCTCGTAAAAGAAGAGGCATAATGTAGCGACAGGGGGCCAGAAGTTGGTACCAAATACGCAACCTCAGCGGCTTCAGCTTCCGGACAAAAACCTCTATTCACTCAACGACTTAGAGTGAACGCGGGAATCCATCCTTCTACCGACATGTGACCGGACAGCTCTCAATCAAATAGGGTGTGTGGTGGGGGAGGTGTGGAAGAGCTCATACAAATACATTCAAACACTTGATTAAATGCGAGAAAAAAATCTGCAAAAGCCTATCCGCACGCTCCCAATCTTCTTGTCCTATTGACATTGATGATGCCGTCAAGTTCTCTGAGAACCAGCCGGGCTTCCTGCAGAAAATTCAAAGTATTAAAAAGGATCAGCTGCTGTTGTTACGTCATCCGCGGGCGCGGGAACTTCTGGCGGGAAAAACTAATTTGGCGCGTGCCTCCAGGCAAAGACATTTGGCGCGCTTTTTCTCTCTTTTCTTCTCCAGTGTGCAAATTTTCTACGGAATTATGAAGAAAATGGCGTCATCTTACAGATTCTGTGCAGAAAGTTGGCTAGAGATGATTAGAAGTCCTCCAAGTAGAAACTGGATTTGCAATCTGTCACGGCGCCGTCCGTCACGAAGGCTCGGAAATTTGCAGAAATTAAATTTCTCCAGAAATTTTGCGGCGATAACTTCACGAAGTAGTCAATCTTGAAATATCCAGCACGATTCACGATGGATGGCACTCCAAATTCACGATATTAAATCACGAAGGTGTTGACCCTTCAGCTGTCAGACGGCAAGTGGCCTCTGTCTGTTCGTAGGTGGCGCGCTGTCGCTACGACGTAGTTGTAATTTCTACCACTAGATGGCTTTTCGCCATGCGCCTTCGTCTGCTACAGGGCTGCTCGCCATTAGACCCATTAATACAGCCTACGTCGTTGCATCAGTCGGACGTTGTTTTTCAAAAATTCTTCTTGGATTTTTAATTTTCACCGCTTATTCTCCTCATTTCTTCATCATCATCCTTGGGTAAGTAATTTCCTCGGTTTTTCGTAGATGTTTTGCCAATTTTCTGACTTTAATTTGTGAAGCATTGGTTAAAATGGCCGCCAACGTTGAACTTGTCGACCTTTTCTCTCTCATAACTAATTTTCTCTTCTTTTTCACGCAGGTTTGAGTCGATTTTCTTCATCTACACCATCAGTTGTAAGTATTTCTTCATTCTTCTGCAGAATTTTTCATCTCTCATAAATTTCTTTGAAGTGAGGCCCACATGTACGAGGATGTTGACCTTGTGGATACCTTCGTAACCTCAAATCTAACCGCTCTTCTACTTTTCTCCAGGTACGAGCTGCTCTCCGCCATCATCATCATCATTTACGTGAGTCTTTCTTGTAAATTATGGTGTGGAATTCTCTCGGTCAGGATTTCGGTCCTGTGACAATCATTGGTTGGTTGCTCTGTTCAAACATTAATTTAATTTTCTTGTATTCCCAGATTTCGGCTACTAGGCTTCATCATCATCATCATTGTAAGTATTCTCTTGTTTTTCTCATGATATAATTCTTCATCTTACTAATTCTCTCTTTTCTTATTCAGGTCTCTCCTTCCTTGGATCGTGGATGTGTGGATTGGAAATCCATTTCTCTTCTTAATTTCCATTGGCACCTTCTGGTAATTATTTCTCTTCTTTCTCCCTAGTGTGTTCGTAGTTTCTTGTCCGTTGAGTACTTTTCACACCTATTTCCTCTGAGTCAGCTCATTATAATAGCCATCTTTCTTGGAATGTGATTTTTGCGTTAATCTCCCCTTCTCTCCACGGTATATTCTCTCGAGTGGCCATTTGTAAGAAAATCTTCTTGGAATGTTCTATCTGGAATCCGGCTAATTATTCTTGTCTTTTTTCTTCTTAGGAATCTTGTCCGGAATGGGTCCACCGCCTCGTAAATTCGTTGCAGCAAGCACCAGCTATCGGAACACTCCACGTCCATCTTCTGGAGCTGGTCCGTCTTCTGCTTCTGATCGAAATGCGTCACCACCTCCAAAACTCCCGGATTATGTGCCTGATGTCTATGATGTCAATGGCCGGCCGATCACGCTCTATCATCTACCTTGTCCGCCCGGCGTAGAGTGTATCCTCACTTATGGCGTAAAAGGCGGCTTATTGTGGTACGTGCCCAGCACGGGTGATATGTACATGCGTGAAGGAACCAGCGGGGGTGTGCCCGTATTCATGTGTACCACAATCAGCACGATTCCGACCGATCTTCGTCCGGATGGACGCTGTAAAGGAAAGCTCTATCCGGCCAGAGAGCATGATGTTCACACGAAGCCTGTAGATCCCCAACACGTGTTGTACTGGTTCTTCAGCTTCCTTTTTAAGGGGTTTATTGCTTTCCATGGTTATGACTTGACACCCCATCAGTTGAGACTCTTGTATACCCACTTCTACGTTTCTGTGTACAAGAAACCGTGTCTTAATCCCGTCATCCCTACCGCCAAGACTCTTGTTGATCTCGCTCGTCGTGGCACTCCCTTTCCGGACGAGCAGAAACGTTGTCCGGGCTCAGCAAGAGTTCCATTGATGGCCCATAAGATCCGGGAAATTGATGCGGCTATGGAATTCACTTGCCGAGAATTCATGATCCGGTATGGAGATTTTGCTGCTGCTCTTGGTCTCAAAATTACCCTTGGCTACGAGTCTCTTCGGGGTCTGCCACCTCCACCTCGAGATGAGTCCTATACTTGTCAACTTCTTCGACCTGGTGAGTTTTCTTTGTCCGTATTATTTGTCCGGATATAGTGCTAATTCATACATTTCATCTTCTTCTTCTTATAGATTTTCTCACTAGGATGTTAGTCGAATGGGACGGGCCAGCTCCAGCTCTTCTACCTTGTCCGCGTCTCGAAATCCGGATGCAGCGCTGCGATGATCCGGCCAACACATCCGATGCCAACCAGACGTTGGATGAGGGGGAGTCCAACACTGTTAATGTTAATGCTGGTATTCCGCCAACTCCGCCCATGTCTAAGACTGCTCTATGTGATCAGACGACCACGGCTGAAGACAGTGATGACGAGTCCGCAGCTGAAGAGAATCCGGAGGATGACGTCAGTGAAATCTTGCCTGAGGGGCCTAGGATTATTCATACTCCCGTTCTGACTCCTCATCCGGATGCTCTCGAGTTGGAGGAAGAAATTCTTGATCTGATTCCGGCTGAAAAACATCGTGGTCTTCATGCTATGCGCCCTCCATCATTGTCCGGAAGAGAACAGGCCACCTTTCCGGGTGGTGTTGCAGCGTATAAGAAGGCTCATCTCGATTGGCGCGATTTAATCCGGGAGCAAATTGATCTGGCCGGCAATCTGGCTAAAATTCCCGAGGATTGCATTTATCATGTTGCAGATGTGCTTGATCGGAAACGGAAGCGGACTCCTTTAAAGACTGTTCCGGCCAAAAAACAACGTAGGTCGAAAAGAGGTAAAGTTTCTTCCTTTTCTTTCTTCTAATTAAATTCATGCTTCATTATCTTCATTAATTTCCTACTAATTACAGGTGTTCCTTCATCTGGAAATACTGAAGAGACTGAAGAATCTCCTCAAGTTGCCGAAACGGATAGTGTCGTACCTAGTCCGGACAAGATGCTCCCTCCGGGCAGAAAGAGGAACTCCATTAAGCCTTTTACTCCGGCCAAAAGTCCACCTCCGGCTAAGAAAGTCATTCCGGACAAGGATGTTAGTCCGGAAAGGACTGTTATCGCTTCAGACGATTTGGTCTCCAATATGGCTTCTCCATTGGATACATCGACTCCGTCCAAAGGTGACTCATTTGCTTTCTGGTCTGTTCAATTCTTACGTCCTGTTAATTGGTGGTATCTCTTTCATACATGTCGTGATTGGTCCATCCATTCTTTCCATTATCCCTCTCCTGCTCTAACCTCTTCTCCTTCTTCCATAGGTCCACTTCCTGCTGGAAAGTTTCTTCCGATTAATGTCTCTTCTAAAAAGTTTCTTTCTACCAAGCTTCCGGACAAAGTAGCAGCACCCAGTTCAAAAGGTAAATTGATTCCGTCCGTATTGGTCTATCCCTTACTAATTATTGTCCGTATTCTTCTTTTCTTACTTTCAGGCACTGGTTCTATGACTCCATCCTCGCAGACTCTTCCCAAGATCGCTCCATCTTCTTTGTCCGTTTCCAATGCGGACAATGCTGCTGCTCCGAAGACTCCGTTCTCTTTCCAGAATGCCAACATCAGTGTTCATCCGGTCTCCAAATCGTCGGCCAGCAGACCATCTACTATGCCTGAAAATATGAGTCCGGCTGACATTGAAGCTCTCTGGAAGGAAAATCAAGAGTTGTGGCTCCGCGTTGAGCAGCAAGATGCGTTGTTGGAAGAGACTAGTGCCGAACTCTCTGCTGTGAAAACTGTACTCTGTGGGCCAGGTGGATTGGTTGTCCGTAGTAATACTATTTGTGCTTCTGTCCTTCGTAAGTTTTCATTTCTAAGTTTTTTATCTCGTCTTCTTACGCTTTCTATTAATTCCATTCTTTTTCTTCCAAATTTCAGATCGTCAGGGTCTTGACAAAAGACATCGGGATGCTATCGACGAATATCAGCGTCTGGAGAAGATTCGTCAAGAACAGCTCAACGCTGTTGCTCCAGAGTCTTAAGTTGATGTCAAATTGTTGATGTTCTTTGTGTTTTCAATCTTCCGAGTTATTCCTTCCAATTACTTGTCTTAAAGTTCCGGTTTTAATCCAGGTTCTTTCCTGAGTTGATTTTACATTGTGTTTTTCCTTGTCCGGATCTATCTTATCTCGTCAATTACTTGTCCGGAAAGTTAATTTTCTGTATCTAGAGGACCATTTCAGTTGCTTTTGCTTTAGTTTCCTTCAAAATAAACCAGATATGTTGTTCTTCATGCCGTAATTTTTTGTCCGGATCTTTCTTCTGTTAAGGTTCATCTACTTCATAAACATTTCCGGACACTAAAAACATAGCGCCTTGGTGCTTTCTAACAGCGTTCTTCGGGTTTCTTGTCATGTTGAAAGAGAATGAATATCTAAGAATGCTCATCTGTCTGCGCTGGAAACTAATTCATAAGCACTTCCAGACACTAATTTCACAATTAACATTGAGAATAATGCTATGGTGCTTATAAATGAGGCCTATGCTTCGTTGATTCCTTGTCCGTTGCTAAAAAATGCTGAATCATAAACACTTCCGGACATCATTTTCACAATAAACATTAAAAATAATGCCCTGGTGTTCATAATAAAGTCATTCTGGGGGTTAGGTTAGGTTAGGTTAGGTTAGAGTTAGAAAACGGACCAAATTACTTAAAGCAAAATGGCCGTCTTAAGACCACGCCAACGCACTTTTACGAACAGCCAAAGGAAATAAAAAATAGAACAAGCACAGCTAAAAACTGAATCACATTTATTTGCAAATTACGGCACGTAACGCCTATACAGAGGCTCAGTGTTTGCGTGTGACTGAGGAGCTTGTGCTTGTGCAGTGGTATATATAGTGCATATTAGTCAATACAACTATTTAATAATTGACTGAAAAAAGTGAATGAAAAATTGTAGAAATAGCAACATTTTGAAGGAAAAGAAAAAAGAAAAATATTGGTGTGCTTTGCGTGCATAAATTATGTGCGAAAGCAATTTAAATCACCAAAAATAATAAAAATATGTTGCGATCTTGACATCCGTAGTACTTGGCGGCCAGACAACAAAGGCAGTCGGGCATGCTACGTGAGGAAGGTCACAGACAGTAGGTCATGGCCCAGACCTGCCCGTCTGGCCTAAGTGCAAAGAGAAAATAGCATATAGCAAAAATGATAGCAAATAGAAAAAATAGCATATAGCAAAAATGATAGCATATAGAAAAAATAGCATATAGCAAAAATGATAGCATATAGAAAAAATAACTGAAAATTTGCACTGAGAAAATCAGAAGACTTGCATACAAAGAAATAAACAAGATACTGACGCAATCTGGGGGTGGGGGATAGGGGGAGCAGTGAAAAAAAGGTAAGGTACTCGACCGGGGATCGAACCCAGGATCTTGGGGTTGATGACGTAAACAGTGGGAGGCACTCCGCACTCCCGCAAATCCACTAAATCTGCTCAAAATCAATCAATTAGCTGCAAAAACATGCAGAAAAATTCAGGAAATTCATGAAAAATACTGGGTGACACACACATATCCACAGTAAATGGGTTCAGGCAGAAATATGGAAGAAAAAAGGCATGTACATGGCGGGGATCGAACTCTGGTCCCGCCGAAGACCGATGATTAGCTAAAAAGCGATTAGTTAATTGCAGGAATATGCAAAAAATTCGGGGAAAATGTGCATAATTATCAGAAAAATCACGCCAACACAACCATGATGGGGAGAAGCTGACAAAACACTGGAAAAAGGCATGTCCATGGCGGGGATCGAACTCTGGTCCCGCCGAAGACCAATAATTAGCCAAAAAACGATTTGTTAATTGCAGGAATATGCAAAAAATTCGGGAAAAATGTGCATAATTATCAGAAAAATCACGCCAACACAACCATGATGGAGAAAAGGCAGGAAAATACTGAAAAGGTTAGGTTAGGTTAGGTTAGGTTAGGTTAGGTTAGGTTAGGTTAGGTTAGGTTAGGTTAGTTAGGCGATCTTTTCGCGTAGCGAAAAGATCAATACGGAGTTCCTCAAATAGGGGATAGGGGAACACTAACACTTCTCACTTCACTTTTCACTATCACTTTTCACTTCTCACAGGGGATAATCCAACAGCGCTTCGGCGGGGGCCGATGGTCAAGGCGGTTGCTGGTCCTTCTGAAAGAAGTAGAACTTAGAAAAAATTTTGAAAAAAATTAGTCAAAGTCAAAGTCCAAAAAAAATATATAAATTCTTTTGAAAAGAGGGTAGTGGGTGATCTCACATGAGTGAGAAAAGTCAAAGTGGAGAATAGAGAAAGTAAAAAAGGAAAGTAGAATAAAATTTAGAGTCCGGTTGAGTGGTGATTCAGCAGAGTGTAATTGTACAACGTCCTTATCGGACTCGAGTTACAG
Source organism: Chydorus sphaericus (assembly GCA_030141595.1). Lineage (NCBI taxonomy): Eukaryota > Metazoa > Arthropoda > Branchiopoda > Diplostraca > Chydoridae > Chydorus > Chydorus sphaericus. The sequence goes on along the minus strand of JASBVH010000066.1, from coordinate 3,969 downwards.
AGCGAATGACATTTCAACCGATTGAGAATTACTAAATACAACTACGAAAGGGTGGAGCTACATGTAAAATGATAAGCGGCTTAAGAGTTCGCTGAGAACGAGGTCGAGTAGATCGAGCTGTTGAGCTTATCTTTCGCGCGCAGTCACTGTCCAAGGGATTAGCGCCATCTTGACCCGGTTGCCCAAGGTGAAGATCGCTGAAAATCCGGTGTCGAAAGTAAAGCGGATTAGGATACATGCATGAATAGTACAGCTAGGGTAGAAAAAAATGAAAATTCAATGGGACTTAGAAAAAGTTGCTAGTTAGAAAAAATGAAATCAAATGAAAATTCGATGGGACTTAGAAAAAATTCCACAAACAAGTAAAAAGGTAGGTGAAGACAAAGGTAGGTATTTTTTCGAGAATCGAAAAAATCATCAGGATAAAATGGGTCATAAAGTTAGGTTAGGCTAGGCTGCCTGCCGGAGGCCCTTAGTCCAAGAAAGGAAATCTTGCTAGTAGCTGGGGGTAGGTATTTTTTCGAGAATCGAAAAAATCATCAGTAGGAAAAGTCCGATGGGTCATAGCATAAGTAAAAAATTCTCAAAAAATTGCAAAGTGGGGAATTTGGGAGCGGATCTGGGGGTTCTTGAGAGTGAATTACAAACTTTTAACGACGGTTTAGAGTAGAATGGACATCGGAAAATGGATAAGGAGGCCTACAAAATTTTCTGTCGTAAAAATCGCTGTCAAAGTCGGCTAGAAAATCCAAAAAATCCAAAAAGTGTGGTATAAAATGTGTGAAAGTGGAGTTTTTGTAGGCAGAAATGGCTGTCTTGGAGGGTGAATTACAAACTTTTCTTGATGGAGTCGGGGAGAATGAGCATTAGACTGTCGATGTGGGGAGTCTTGAAAAATCCTATCGTAAAAATCGCCGTCAAAGTTGGTTCAAAAAACCAAAAAAATAGAAAAAGAGGAAGAAAGTAGAGTCGAATCTCGGGGGGTATCCGATCTCCTCGTCGTCTCCCGTCCGAGCAGTGGTCGTCAAGATGGGTCGTGCCGTGAAGCGTAAGTGTGCCGAGGAGGATAGTGATGAAGACGAGCTGGATTCCGGATTCCTCTGTGATGACAGCGACGATTCACTCTCCTCCGAGGGGTGTGAAGATGACGGAGTTGGTCCCCTGACGTTGGAGAGGGAATGGGACTGTGCGGCCAAGGTCCTTGAGGCCGCCCGCCTCTCCGGCGTTGCGGTTCTTCCGTCATTTCTTCACTCTCGTAAGGCCGACGGCGATGTCGGCGCGATTGTGCTGAGCGATCCCTCGCTCCTTAGGACGCCGCAGGAGATGGAGAGAGTGGTCCAGGCCCGGGGGAAGGGGGCGAAGGCTCTTCTGGTGCTCCCGATGCTCTCCTGGGTCGGCGAAAACGGGCTGGCCGGTCGTCCACCGGTGGAGGGCGAGACGGAGCTCCATCTCCGCATCCTCTTCCTCGACTTCCGCGGTTCCTGGAAGCGCGGTTTCAGAGCTCCTCCGGCGTCCGCGTGGATTTACGACCCCCTCCAGGGGTCCAGCACCCAGCAGATCCCAAACCTGTACCTAGCCCTAAGGAAAGTCAAAAATACCCGGTTGAACCTCACTCCTCGCCCCAAGGTGATCACCGGTGGGGACCCCGTTGGCTCCAACGACTGCGTCGGCCAGTGCTGCCGGTTCATCCGCGCGCTCGCCGACCGCGCCGTACCCAGGACGGCCGAATCACTGGCCGCTCTCCTCGATGATCCCCTCTTCCGACCCTAGTCAGAATACCCGATGATCCCCTCCTCCGACCCTAGTCAAACCCCCTGGGGAACCCTCCAGTCCTGAACCCGGCTCCCGTCCCGACGCCCCGGGGTGGATGTGGGTGGTGTGGGCGCCGGAGTGGGGCCGGGAGACGGCTGTCGGGGTCCCAAGGATCCCTAATCGATGCTGGGGCCGCCGACCCCGCGTGGGCCGCGCTTGAAGAGGGGACCGAGAGACGAGCCGAGAGACCGACCGACTCTGGTTGCGACGCGGATTCGTGGAGGTAGCAAGGGGCCAAGGGCCTCGGTCCGATCCGAAACTGCCGGGAGAGATAAGAGATTAGTATAGAAATCGCGGCAGAGCTTGCGTAGATGAAGATCAGTATTTAGGTCAAAGTCAAAGACAGCGGTCATGCACGAGTCGATACTGCTCTTAGGCTTTCGGATAAGGAGATCCTGGCGATCCATTGCGGTGGGTAGGTTAGGTTAGGTTAGGTTAGGTTAGGTTAGGTTAGGTTAGGTTAGGTTAGGTTAGGTTAGGTTAGGTTAGGTTAGGTTAGGTTAGGTTAGGTTAGGTTAGGTTAGGTTAGGTTAGGTTAGGTTAGGTTAAGGTTAGGTTAGGTTAGGTTAGGTTAGGTTAGGTTAGGTTAGGTTAGGTTAGGTTAGGTTAGGTTAGGTTAGGTTAGGTTAGGTTAGGTTAGGTTAGGTTAGGTTAGGTTAGGTTAGGTTAGGTTAGGTTAGGTTAGGTTAGGTTAGGTTAGGTTAGGTTAGGTTAGGTTAGGTTAGGTTAGGTTAGGTTAGGTTAGGTTAGGTTAGGTTAGGTTAGGTTAGGTTAGGTTAGGTTAGGTTAGGTTAGGTTAGGTTAGGTTAGGTTAGGTTAGGTTAGGTTAGGTTAGGTTAGGTTAGGTTAGGTTAGGTTAGGTTAGGTTAGGTTAGGTTAGGTTAGGTTAGGTTAGGTTAGGTTAGGTTAGGTTAGGTTAGGTTAGGTTAGGTTAGGTTAGGTTAGGTTAGGTTAGGTTAGGTTAGGTTAGGTTAGGTTAGGTTAGGTTAGGTTAGGTTAGGTTAGGTTAGGTTAGGTTAGGTTAGGTTAGGTTAGGTTAGGTTAGGTTAGGTTAGGTTAGGTTAGGTTAGGTTAGGTTAGGTTAGGTTAGGTTAGGTTAGGTTAGGTTAGGTTAGGTTAGGTTAGGTTAGGTTAGGTTAGGTTAGGTTAGGTTAGGTTAGGTTAGTTAGGTTAGGTTAGGTTAGGTTAGGTTAGGTTAGGTTAGGTTAGGTTAGGTTAGGTTAGGTTAGGTTAGGTTAGGTTAGGTTAGGTTAGGTTAGGTTAGGTTAGGTTAGGTTAGGTTAGGTTAGGTTAGGTTAGGTTAGGTTAGGTTAGGTTAGGTTAGGTTAGGTTAGGTTAGGTTAGGTTAGGTTAGGTTAGGTTAGGTTAGGTTAGGTTAGGTTAGGTTAGGTTAGGTTAGGTTAGGTTAGGTTAGGTTAGGTTAGGTTAGGTTAGGTTAGGTTAGGTTAGGTTAGGTTAGGTTAGGTTAGGTTAGGTTAGGTTAGGTTAGGTTAGGTTAGGTTAGGTTAGGTTAGGTTAGGTTAGGTTAGGTTAGGTTAGGTTAGGTTAGGTTAGGTTAGGTTAGGTTAGGTTAGGTTAGGTTAGGTTAGGTTAGGTTAGGTTAGGTTAGGTTAGGTTAGGTTAGGTTAGGTTAGGTTAGGTTAGGTTAGGTTAGGTTAGGTTAGGTTAGGTTAGGTTAGGTTAGGTTAGGTTAGGTTAGGTTAGGTTAGGTTAGGTTTTAGGTAGGTTAGGTTAGGTTAGGTTAGGTTCGGTTAGGTTAGTTAGGTTAGGTTAGGTTAGGTTAGGTTAGGTTAGGTTAGGTTAGGTTAGGTTAGGTTAGGTTAGGTAGGGTTAGGTTAGGTTAGGTTAGGTTAGGTTAGGTTAGGTTAGGTTAGGTTAGGTTAGGTTAGGTTAGGTTAGGTAGGTTAGGTAGGTTAGGTTAGGTTAGGTTAGGTTAGGTTAGGTTAGGTTAGTTAGGTTAGGTTAGGTTAGGTTAGGTTAAGGTTAGGTTAGGTTAGGTTAGGTTAGGTTAGGTTAGGTTAGGTTAGGTTAGGTTAGGTTAGGTTAGGTTAGGTTAGGTTAGGTTAGTTAGGTTAGGTTAGGTTAGGTTAGGTTTAGGTTAGGTTTAGGTTAGGTTAGGGTCGGTTAGGTTAGGTTAGGGTAGGTTAGGTTAGGTTG
>JASBVH010000063.1:0-105000 GCA_030141595.1 Chydorus sphaericus | reverse complement strand
ATGCTGTAATGGCAACGCTGTTCATATCACTTATAGAGCCCTAAGTACTAGCTGCATAGCAGCGATGTTACTTTGAAGCCTATATTAATATGCATGAGGAACAGTGTGTACCTTTCTCGCTAAAGCGAGAAAGGCCTAACAAACCTACCCCTTTCAGTCACCGGTTGAGCCGGTAATAAGCACTGAGAGTAGACACTGCGCTCTTATATACATAAGTATATACGGTGATATGATATGAGTTGTATATAACCGAAGACTTGGGCAAGAAAGGTATCGCCGAATAGCTCAATTGGTTAGAGCAGCAGCACGGGTACGCTGAAGATGTGGCGTTCGAATCCCACTCTGGCTGATTAATTTCTTTGAAAATAATGGCAACGCTGTACAGGCAACGCTGTACCAAGTTAACGGAAATATACGCTCATATATAGAGCTCTTATGTACTAGCTTCATAGAAGCGATGATACGTATGAGCCTATCTAATTGGCAATGCTGTAATGGCAACGCTGTTCATATCACTTATAGAGCCCTAAGTACTAGCTGCATAGCAGCGATGTTACTTTGAAGCCTATATTAATATGCATGAGGAACAGTGTGTACCTTTCTCGCTAAAGCGAGAAAGGCCTAACAAACCTACCCCTTTCAGTCACCGGTTGAGCCGGTAATAAGCACTGAGAGTAGACACTGCGCTCTTATATACATAAGTATATACGGTGATATGATATGAGTTGTATATAACCGAAGACTTGGGCAAGAAAGGTATCGCCGAATAGCTCAATTGGTTAGAGCAGCAGCACGGTACGCTGAAGATGTGGCGTTCGAATCCCACTCTGGCTGATTAATTTCTTTGAAATAATGGCAACGCTGTACAGGCAACGCTGTACCAAGTTAACGGAAATATACGCTCATATATAGAGCTCTTATGTACTAGCTTCATAGAAGCGATGATACGTATGAGCCTATCTAATGGCAATGCTGTAATGGCAACGCTGTTCATATCACTTATAGAGCCCTAAGTACTAGCTGCATAGCAGCGATGTTACTTTGAAGGCCTATATTAATATGCATGAGGAACAGTGTGTACCTTTCTCGCTAAAGCGAGAAAGGCCTAACAAACCTACCCCTTTCAGTCACCGGTTGAGCCGGTAATAAGCACTGAGAGTAGACACTGCGCTCTTATATACATAAGTATATACGGTGATATGATATGAGTTGTATATAACCGAAGACTTGGGCAAGAAAGGTATCGCCGAATAGCTCAATTGGTTAGAGCAGCAGCACGGTACGCTGAAGATGTGGCGTTCGAATCCCACTCTGGCTGATTAATTTCTTTGAAATAATGGCAACGCTGTACAGGCAACGCTGTACCAAGTTAACGGAAATATACGCTCATATATAGAGCTCTTATGTACTAGCTTCATAGAAGCGATGATACGTATGAGCCTATCTAATGGCAATGCTGTAATGGCAACGCTGTTCATATCACTTATAGAGCCCTAAGTACTAGCTGCATAGCAGCGATGTTACTTTGAAGCCTATATTAATATGCATGAGGAACAGTGTGTACCTTTCTCGCTAAAGCGAGAAAGGCCTAACAAACCTACCCCTTTCAGTCACCGGTTGAGCCGGTAATAGCACTGAGAGTAGACACTGCGCTCTTATATACATAAGTATATACGGTGATATGATATGAGTTGTATATAACCGAAGACTTGGGCAAGAAAGGTATCGCCGAATAGCTCAATTGGTTAGAGCAGCAGCACGGTACGCTGAAGATGTGGCGTTCGAATCCCACTCTGGCTGATTAATTTCTTTGAAATAATGGCAACGCTGTACAGGCAACGCTGTACCAAGTTAACGGAAATATACGCTCATATATAGAGCTCTTATGTACTAGCTTCATAGAAGCGATGATACGTATGAGCCTATCTAATGGCAATGCTGTAATGGCAACGCTGTTCATAATCACTTATAGAGCCCTAAGTACTAGCTGCATAGCAGCGATGTTACTTTGAAGCCTATATTAATATGCATGAGGAACAGTGTGTACCTTTCTCGCTAAAGCGAGAAAGGCCTAACAAACCTACCCCTTTCAGTCACCGGTTGAGCCGGTAATAAGCACTGAGAGTAGACACTGCGCTCTTATATACATAAGTATATACGGTGATATGATATGAGTTGTATATAACCGAAGACTTGGGCAAGAAAGGTATCGCCGAATAGCTCAATTGGTTAGAGCAGCAGCACGGTACGCTGAAGATGTGGCGTTCGAATCCCACTCTGGCTGATTAATTTCTTTGAAATAATGGCAACGCTGTACAGGCAACGCTGTACCAAGTTAACGGAAATATACGCTCATATATAGAGCTCTTATGTACTAGCTTCATAGAAGCGATGATACGTATGAGCCTATCTAATGGCAATGCTGTAATGGCAACGCTGTTCATATCACTTATAGAGCCCTAAGTACTAGCTGCATAGCAGCGATGTTACTTTGAAGCCTATATTAATATGCATGAGGAACAGTGTGTACCTTTCCTCGCTAAAGCGAGAAAGGCCTAACAAACCTACCCCTTTCAGTCACCGGTTGAGCCGGTAATAAGCACTGAGAGTAGACACTGCGCTCTTATATACATAAGTATATACGGTGATATGATATGAGTTGTATATAACCGAAGACTTGGGCAAGAAAGGTATCGCCGAATAGCTCAATTGGTTAGAGCAGCAGCACGGTACGCTGAAGATGTGGCGTTCGAATCCCACTCTGGCTGATTAATTTCTTTGAAATAATGGCAACGCTGTACAGGCAACGCTGTACCAAGTTAACGGAAATATACGCTCATATATAGAGCTCTTATGTACTAGCTTCATAGAAGCGATGATACGTATGAGCCTATCTAATGGCAATGCTGTAATGGCAAACGCTGTTCATATCACTTATAGAGCCCTAAGTACTAGCTGCATAGCAGCGATGTTTACTTTGAAGCCTATATTAATATGCATGAGGAACAGTGTGTACCTTTCTCGCTAAAGCGAGAAAGGCCTAACAAACCTACCCCTTTCAGTCACCGGTTGAGCCGGTAATAAGCACTGAGAGTAGACACTGCGCTCTTATATACATAAGTATATACGGTGATATGATATGAGTTGTATATAACCGAAGACTTGGGCAAGAAAGGTATCGCCGATAGCTCAATTGGTTAGAGCAGCAGCACGGTACGCTGAAGATGTGGCGTTCGAATCCCACTCTGGCTGATTAATTTCTTTGAAATAATGGCAACGCTGTACAGGCAACGCTGTACCAAGTTAACGGAAATATACGCTCATATATAGAGCTCTTATGTACTAGCTTCATAGAAGCGATGATACGTATGAGCCTATCTAATGGCAATGCTGTAATGGCAACGCTGTTCATATCACTTATAGAGCCCTAAGTACTAGCTGCATAGCAGCGATGTTACTTTGAAGCCTATATTAATATGCATGAGGAACAGTGTGTACCTTTCTCGCTAAAGCGAGAAAGGCCTAACAAACCTACCCCTTTCAGTCACCGGTTGAGCCGGTAATAAGCACTGAGAGTAGACACTGCGCTCTTATATACATAAGTATATACGGTGATATGATATGAGTTGTATATAACCGAAGACTTGGGCAAGAAAGGTATCGCCGAATAGCTCAATTGGTTAGAGCAGCAGCACGGTACGCTGAAGATGTGGCGTTCGAATCCCACTCTGGCTGATTAATTTCTTTGAAATAATGGCAACGCTGTACAGGCAACGCTGTACCAAGTTAACGGAAATATACGCTCATATATAGAGCTCTTATGTACTAGCTTCATAGAAGCGATGATACGTATGAGCCTATCTAATGGCAATGCTGTAATGGCAACGCTGTTCATATCACTTATAGAGCCCTAAGTACTAGCTGCATAGCAGCGATGTTACTTTGAAGCCTATATTAATATGCATGAGGAACAGTGTGTACCTTTCTCGCTAAAGCGAGAAAGGCCTAACAAACCTACCCCTTTCAGTCACCGGTTGAGCCGGTAATAAGCACTGAGAGTAGACACTGCGCTCTTATATACATAAAGTATATACGGTGATATGATATGAGTTGTATATAACCGAAGACTTGGGCAAGAAAGGTATCGCCGAATAGCTCAATTGGTTAGAGCAGCAGCACGGTACGCTGAAGATGTGGCGTTCGAATCCCACTCTGGCTGATTAATTTCTTTGAAATTAATGGCAACGCTGTACAGGCAACGCTGTACCAAGTTAACGGAAATATACGCTCATATATAGAGCTCTTATGTAACTAGCTTCATAGAAGCGATGATACGTATGAGCCTATCTAATGGCAATGCTGTAATGGCAACGCTGTTCATATCACTTATAGAGCCCTAAGTACTAGCTGCATAGCAGCGATGTTACTTTGAAGCCTATATTAATATGCATGAGGAACAGTGTGTAACCTTTCTCGCTAAAGCGAGAAAGGCCTAACAAACCTACCCCTTTCAGTCACCGGTTGAGCCGGTAATAAGCACTGAGAGTAGACACTGCGCTCTTATATACATAAGTATATACGGTGATATGATATGAGTTGTATATAACCGAAGACTTGGGCAAGAAAGGTATCGCCGAATAGCTCAATTGGTTAGAGCAGCAGCACGGTACGCTGAAGATGTGGCGTTCGAATCCCACTCTGGCTGATTAATTTCTTTGAAATAATGGCAACGCTGTACAGGCAACGCTGTACCAAGTTAACGGAAATATACGCTCATATATAGAGCTCTTATGTACTAGCTTCATAGAAGCGATGATACGTATGAGCCTATCTAATGGCAATGCTGTAATGGCAACGCTGTTCATATCACTTATAGAGCCCTAAGTACTAGCTGCATAGCAGCGATGTTACTTTGAAGCCTATATTAATATGCATGAGGAACAGTGTGTACCTTTCTCGCTAAAGCGAGAAAGGCCTAACAAACCTACCCCTTTCAGTCACCGGTTGAGCCGGTAATAAGCACTGAGAGTAGACACTGCGCTCTTATATACATAAGTATATACGGTGATATGATATGAGTTGTATATAACCGAAGACTTGGCAAGAAAGGTATCGCCGAATAGCTCATTGTTAGAGCAGCCAGCACGGTACGCTGAAGATGTGGCGTTCGAATCCCACTCTGGCTGATTAATTTCTTTGAAATAATGGCAACGCTGTACAGGCAACGCTGTACCAAGTTAACGGAAATATACGCTCATATATAGAGCTCTTATGTACTAGCTTCATAGAAGCGATGATACGTATGAGCCTATCTAATGGCAATGCTGTAATGGCAACGCTGTTCATATCACTTATAGAGCCCTAAGTACTAGCTGCATAGCAGCGATGTTACTTTGAAGCCTATATTAATATGCATGAGGAACAGTGTGTACCTTTCTCGCTAAACGCGAGAAAGGCCTAACAAACCTACCCCTTTCAGTCACCGGTTGAGCCGGTAATAAGCACTGAGAGTATACACTGCGCTCTTATATACATAAGTATATACGGTGATATGATATGAGTTGTATATAACCGAAGACTTGGGCAAGAAAGGTATCGCCGAATAGCTCAATTGGTTAGAGCAGCAGCACGGTACGCTGAAGATGTGGCGTTCGAATCCCACTCTGGCTGATTAATTTCTTTGAAATAATGGCAAACGCTGTACAGGCAACGCTGTACCAAGTTAACGAAATATACGCTCATATATAGAGCTCTTATGTACTAGCTTCATAGAAGCGATGATACGTATGAGCCTATCTAATGGCAATGCTGTAATGGCAACGCTGTTCATATCACTTATAGAGCCCTAAGTACTAGCTGCATAGCAGCGGATGTTACTTTGAAGCCTATATTAATATGCATGAGGAACAGTGTGTACCTTTCTCGCTAAAGCGAGAAAGGCCTAACAAACCTACCCCTTTCAGTCACCGGTTGAGCCGGTAATAAGCACTGAGAGTAGACACTGCGCTCTTATAGACATAAGTATATACGGTGATATGATATGAGTTGTATATAACGAAGACTTGGGCAAGAAAGGTATCGCCGAATAGCTCATTGGTTAGAGCAGCAGCACGGTACGCTGAAGATGTGGCGTTCGAATCCCACTCTGGCTGATTAATTTCTTTGAAATAATGGCAACGCTGTACAGGCAACGCTGTACCAAGTTAACGGAAATATACGCTCATATATAGAGCTCTTATGTACTAGCTTCATAGAAGCGATGATACGTATGAGCCTATCTAATGGCAATGCTGTAATGGCAACGCTGTTCATATCACTTATAGAGCCCTAAGTACTAGCTGCATAGCAGCGATGTTACTTTGAAGCCTATATTAATATGCATGAGGAACAGTGTGTACCTTTCTCGCTAAAGCGAGAAAAGGGCCTAACAAACCTACCCCTTTCAGTCACCGGTTGAGCCGGTAATAAGCACTGAGAGTAGACACTGCGCTCTTATATACATAAGTATATACGGTGATATGATATGAGTTGTATATAACCGAAGACTTGGGCAAGAAAGGTATCGCCGAATAGCTCAATTGGTTAGAGCAGCAGCACGGTACGCTGAAGATGTGGCGTTCGAATCCCACTCTGGCTGATTAATTTCTTTGAAATAATGGCAACGCTGTACAGGCAACGCTGTACCAAGTTAACGGAAATATACGCTCATATATAGAGCTCTTATGTACTAGCTTCATAGAAGCGATGATACGTATGAGCCTATCTAATGGCAATGCTGTAATGGCAACGCTGTTCATATCACTTATAGAGCCCTAAGTACTAGCTGCATAGCAGCGATGTTACTTTGAAGCCTATATTAATATGCATGAGGAACAGTGTGTACCTTTCTCGCTAAAGCGAGAAAGGCCTAACAAACCTACCCCTTTCAGTCACCGGTTGAGCCGGTAATAAGCACTGAGAGTAGACACTGCGCTCTTATATACATAAGTATATACGGTGATATGATATGAGTTGTATATAACCGAAGACTTGGGCAAGAAAGGTATCGCCGAATAGCTCAATTGGTTAGAGCAGCAGCACGGTACGCTGAAGATGTGGCGTTCGAATCCCACTCTGGCTGATTAATTTCTTTGAAATAATGGCAACGCTGTACAGGCAACGCTGTACCAAGTTAACGGAAATATACGCTCATATATAGAAGCTCTTATGTACTAGCTTCATAGAAGCGATGATACGTATGAGCCTATCTAATGGCAATGCTGTAATGGCAACGCTGTTCATATCACTTATAGAGCCCTAAGTACTAGCTGCATAGCAGCGATGTTACTTTGAAGCCTATATTAATATGCATGAGGAACAGTGTGTACCTTTCTCGCTAAAGCGAGAAAGGCCTAACAAACCTACCCCTTTCAGTCACCGGTTGAGCCGGTAATAAGCACTGAGAGTAGACACTGCGCTCTTATATACATAAGTATATACGGTGATATGATATGAGTTGTATATAACCGAAGACTTGGGCAAGAAAGGTATCGCCGAATAGCTCAATTGGTTAGAGCAGCAGCACGGTACGCTGAAGATGTGGCGTTCGAATCCCACTCTGGCTGATTAATTTCTTTGAAATAATGGCAACGCTGTACAGGCAACGCTGTACCAAGTTAACGGAAATATACGCTCATATATAGAGCTCTTATGTACTAGCTTCATAGAAGCGATGATACGTATGAGCCTATCTAATGGCAATGCTGTAATGGCAACGCTGTTCATATCACTTATAGAGCCCTAAGTACTAGCTGCATAGCAGCGATGTTACTTTGAAGCCTATATTAATATGCATGAGGAACAGTGTGTACCTTTCTCGCTAAAGCGAGAAAGGCCTAACAAACCTACCCCTTTCAGTCACCGGTTGAGCCGGTAATAAGCACTGAGAGTAGACACTGCGCTCTTATATACATAAGTATATACGGTTGATATGATATGAGTTGTATATAACCGAAGACTTGGGCAAGAAAGGTATCGCCGAATAGCTCAATTGTTAGAGCAGCAGCACGGTACGCTGAAGATGTGGCGTTCGAATCCCACTCTGGCTGATTAATTTCTTTGAAATAATGGCAACGCTGTACAGGCAACGCTGTACCAAGTTAACGGAAATATACGCTCATATATAGAGCTCTTATGTACTAGCTTCATAGAAGCGATGATACGTATGAGCCTATCTAATGGCAATGCTGTAATGGCAACGCTGTTCATATCACTTATAGAGCCCTAAGTACTAGCTGCATAGCAGCGATGTTACTTTGAAGCCTATATTAATATGCATGAGGAACAGTGTGTACCTTTCTCGCTAAAGCGAGAAAGGCCTAACAAACCTACCCCTTTCAGTCACCGGTTGAGCCGGTAATAAGCACTGAGAGTAGACACTGCGCTCTTATATACATAAGTATATACGGTGATATGATATGAGTTGTATATAACCGAAGACTTGGGCAAGAAAGGTATCGCCGAATAGCTCAATTGGTTAGAGCAGCAGCACGGTACGCTGAAGATGTGGCGTTCGAATCCCACTCTGGCTGATTAATTTCTTTGAAATAATGGCAACGCTGTACAGGCAACGCTGTACCAAGTTAACGGAAATATACGCTCATATATAGAGCTCTTATGTACTAGCTTCATAGAAGCGATGATACGTATGAGCCTATCTAATGGCAATGCTGTAATGGCAACGCTGTTCATATCACTTATAGAGCCCTAAGTACTAGCTGCATAGCAGCGATGTTACTTTGAAGCCTATATTAATATGCATGAGGAACAGTGTGTACCTTTCTCGCTAAAGCGAGAAAGGCCTAACAAACCTACCCCTTTCAGTCACCGGTTGAGCCGGTAATAAGCACTGAGAGTAGACACTGCGCTCTTATATACATAAGTATATACGGTGATATGATATGAGTTGTATATAACCGAAGACTTGGGCAAGAAAGGTATCGCCGAATAGCTCAATTGGTTAGAGCAGCAGCACGGTACGCTGAAGATGTGGCGTTCGAATCCCACTCTGGCTGATTAATTTCTTTGAAATAATGGCAACGCTGTACAGGCAACGCTGTACCAAGTTAACGGAAATATACGCTCATATATAGAGCTCTTATGTACTAGCTTCATAGAAGCGATGATACGTATGAGCCTATCTAATGGCAATGCTGTAATGGCAACGCTGTTCATATCACTTATAGAGCCCTAAGTACTAGCTGCATAGCAGCGATGTTACTTTGAAGCCTATATTAATATGCATGAGGAACAGTGTGTACCTTTCTCGCTAAAGCGAGAAAGGCCTAACAAACCTACCCCTTTCAGTCACCGGTTGAGCCGGTAATAAGCACTGAGAGTAGACACTGCGCTCTTATATACATAAGTATATACGGTGATATGATATGAGTTGTATATAACCGAAGACTTGGGCAAGAAAGGTATCGCCGAATAGCTCAATTGGTTAGAGCAGCAGCACGGTACGCTGAAGATGTGGCGTTCGAATCCCACTCTGGCTGATTAATTTCTTTGAAATAATGGCAACGCTGTACAGGCAACGCTGTACCAAGTTAACGGAAATATACGCTCATATATAGAGCTCTTATGTACTAGCTTCATAGAAGCGATGATACGTATGAGCCTATCTAATGGCAATGCTGTAATGGCAACGCTGTTCATATCACTTATAGAGCCCTAAGTACTAGCTGCATAGCAGCGATGTTACTTTGAAGCCTATATTAATATGCATGAGGAACAGTGTGTACCTTTCTCGCTAAAGCGAGAAAGGCCTAACAAACCTACCCCTTTCAGTCACCGGTTGAGCCGGTAATAAGCACTGAGAGTAGACACTGCGCTCTTATATACATAAGTATATACGGTGATATGATATGAGTTGTATATAACCGAAGACTTGGGCAAGAAAGGTATCGCCGAATAGCTCAATTGGTTAGAGCAGCAGCACGGTACGCTGAAGATGTGGCGTTCGAATCCCACTCTGGCTGATTAATTTCTTTGAAATAATGGCAAACGCTGTACAGGCAACGCTGTACCAAGTTAACGGAAATATACGCTCATATATAGAGCTCTTATGTACTAGCTTCATAGAAGCGATGATACGTATGAGCCTATCTAATGGCAATGCTGTAATGGCAACGCTGTTCATATCACTTATAGAGCCCTAAGTACTAGCTGCATAGCAGCGATGTTACTTTGAAGCCTATATTAATATGCATGAGGAACAGTGTGTACCTTTCTCGCTAAAGCGAGAAAGGCCTAACAAACCTACCCCTTTCAGTCACCGGTTGAGCCGGTAATAAGCACTGAGAGTAGACACTGCGCTCTTATATACATAAGTATATACGGTGATATGATATGAGTTGTATATAACCGAAGACTTGGGCAAGAAAGGTATCGCCGAATAGCTCAATTGGTTAGAGCAGCAGCACGGTACGCTGAAGATGTGGCGTTCGAATCCCACTCTGGCTGATTAATTTCTTTGAAATAATGGCAACGCTGTACAGGCAACGCTGTACCAAGTTAACGGAAATATACGCTCATATATAGAGCTCTTATGTACTAGCTTCATAGAAGCGATGATACGTATGAGCCTATCTAATGGCAATGCTGTAATGGCAACGCTGTTCATATCACTTATAGAGCCCTAAGTACTAGCTGCATAGCAGCGATGTTACTTTGAAGCCTATATTAATATGCATGAGGAACAGTGTGTACCTTTCTCGCTAAAGCGAGAAAGGCCTAACAAACCTACCCCTTTCAGTCACCGGTTGAGCCGGTAATAAGCACTGAGAGTAGACACTGCGCTCTTATATACATAAGTATATACGGTGATATGATATGAGTTGTATATAACCGAAGACTTGGGCAAGAAAGGTATCGCCGAATAGCTCAATTGGTTAGAGCAGCAGCACGGTACGCTGAAGATGTGGCGTTCGAATCCCACTCTGGCTGATTAATTTCTTTGAAATAATGGCAACGCTGTACAGGCAACGCTGTACCAAGTTAACGGAAATATACGCTCATATATAGAGCTCTTATGTACTAGCTTCATAGAAGCGATGATACGTATGAGCCTATCTAATGGCAATGCTGTAATGGCAACGCTGTTCATATCACTTATAGAGCCCTAAGTACTAGCTGCATAGCAGCGATGTTACTTTGAAGCCTATATTAATATGCATGAGGAACAGTGTGTACCTTTCTCGCTAAAGCGAGAAAGGCCTAACAAACCTACCCCTTTCAGTCACCGGTTGAGCCGGTAATAAGCACTGAGAGTAGACACTGCGCTCTTATATACATAAGTATATACGGTGATATGATATGAGTTGTATATAACCGAAGACTTGGGCAAGAAAGGTATCGCCGAATAGCTCAATTGGTTAGAGCAGCAGCACGGTACGCTGAAGATGTGGCGTTCGAATCCCACTCTGGCTGATTAATTTCTTTGAAATAATGGCAACGCTGTACAGGCAACGCTGTACCAAGTTAACGGAAATATACGCTCATATATAGAGCTCTTATGTACTAGCTTCATAGAAGCGATGATACGTATGAGCCTATCTAATGGCAATGCTGTAATGGCAACGCTGTTCATATCACTTATAGAGCCCTAAGTACTAGCTGCATAGCAGCGATGTTACTTTGAAGCCTATATTAATATGCATGAGGAACAGTGTGTACCTTTCTCGCTAAAGCGAGAAAGGCCTAACAAACCTACCCCTTTCAGTCACCGGTTGAGCCGGTAATAAGCACTGAGAGTAGACACTGCGCTCTTATATACATAAGTATATACGGTGATATGATATGAGTTGTATATAACCGAAGACTTGGGCAAGAAAGGTATCGCCGAATAGCTCAATTGGTTAGAGCAGCAGCACGGTACGCTGAAGATGTGGCGTTCGAATCCCACTCTGGCTGATTAATTTCTTTGAAATAATGGCAACGCTGTACAGGCAACGCTGTACCAAGTTAACGGAAATATACGCTCATATATAGAGCTCTTATGTACTAGCTTCATAGAAGCGATGATACGTATGAGCCTATCTAATGGCAATGCTGTAATGGCAACGCTGTTCATATCACTTATAGAGCCCTAAGTACTAGCTGCATAGCAGCGATGTTACTTTGAAGCCTATATTAATATGCATGAGGAACAGTGTGTACCTTTCTCGCTAAAGCGAGAAAGGCCTAACAAACCTACCCCTTTCAGTCACCGGTTGAGCCGGTAATAAGCACTGAGAGTAGACACTGCGCTCTTATATACATAAGTATATACGGTGATATGATATGAGTTGTATATAACCGAAGACTTGGGCAAGAAAGGTATCGCCGAATAGCTCAATTGGTTAGAGCAGCAGCACGGTACGCTGAAGATGTGGCGTTCGAATCCCACTCTGGCTGATTAATTTCTTTGAAATAATGGCAACGCTGTACAGGCAACGCTGTACCAAGTTAACGGAAATATACGCTCATATATAGAGCTCTTATGTACTAGCTTCATAGAAGCGATGATACGTATGAGCCTATCTAATGGCAATGCTGTAATGGCAACGCTGTTCATATCACTTATAGAGCCCTAAGTACTAGCTGCATAGCAGCGATGTTACTTTGAAGCCTATATTAATATGCATGAGGAACAGTGTGTACCTTTCTCGCTAAAGCGAGAAAGGCCTAACAAACCTACCCCTTTCAGTCACCGGTTGAGCCGGTAATAAGCACTGAGAGTAGACACTGCGCTCTTATATACATAAGTATATACGGTGATATGATATGAGTTGTATATAACCGAAGACTTGGGCAAGAAAGGTATCGCCGAATAGCTCAATTGGTTAGAGCAGCAGCACGGTACGCTGAAGATGTGGCGTTCGAATCCCACTCTGGCTGATTAATTTCTTTGAAATAATGGCAACGCTGTACAGGCAACGCTGTACCAAGTTAACGGAAATATACGCTCATATATAGAGCTCTTATGTACTAGCTTCATAGAAGCGATGATACGTATGAGCCTATCTAATGGCAATGCTGTAATGGCAACGCTGTTCATATCACTTATAGAGCCCTAAGTACTAGCTGCATAGCAGCGATGTTACTTTGAAGCCTATATTAATATGCATGAGGAACAGTGTGTACCTTTCTCGCTAAAGCGAGAAAGGCCTAACAAACCTACCCCTTTCAGTCACCGGTTGAGCCGGTAATAAGCACTGAGAGTAGACACTGCGCTCTTATATACATAAGTATATACGGTGATATGATATGAGTTGTATATAACCGAAGACTTGGGCAAGAAAGGTATCGCCGAATAGCTCAATTGGTTAGAGCAGCAGCACGGTACGCTGAAGATGTGGCGTTCGAATCCCACTCTGGCTGATTAATTTCTTTGAAATAATGGCAACGCTGTACAGGCAACGCTGTACCAAGTTAACGGAAATATACGCTCATATATAGAGCTCTTATGTACTAGCTTCATAGAAGCGATGATACGTATGAGCCTATCTAATGGCAATGCTGTAATGGCAACGCTGTTCATATCACTTATAGAGCCCTAAGTACTAGCTGCATAGCAGCGATGTTACTTTGAAGCCTATATTAATATGCATGAGGAACAGTGTGTACCTTTCTCGCTAAAGCGAGAAAGGCCTAACAAACCTACCCCTTTCAGTCACCGGTTGAGCCGGTAATAAGCACTGAGAGTAGACACTGCGCTCTTATATACATAAGTATATACGGTGATATGATATGAGTTGTATATAACCGAAGACTTGGGCAAGAAAGGTATCGCCGAATAGCTCAATTGGTTAGAGCAGCAGCACGGTACGCTGAAGATGTGGCGTTCGAATCCCACTCTGGCTGATTAATTTCTTTGAAATAATGGCAACGCTGTACAGGCAACGCTGTACCAAGTTAACGGAAATATACGCTCATATATAGAGCTCTTATGTACTAGCTTCATAGAAGCGATGATACGTATGAGCCTATCTAATGGCAATGCTGTAATGGCAACGCTGTTCATATCACTTATAGAGCCCTAAGTACTAGCTGCATAGCAGCGATGTTACTTTGAAGCCTATATTAATATGCATGAGGAACAGTGTGTACCTTTCTCGCTAAAGCGAGAAAGGCCTAACAAACCTACCCCTTTCAGTCACCGGTTGAGCCGGTAATAAGCACTGAGAGTAGACACTGCGCTCTTATATACATAAGTATATACGGTGATATGATATGAGTTGTATATAACCGAAGACTTGGGCAAGAAAGGTATCGCCGAATAGCTCAATTGGTTAGAGCAGCAGCACGGTACGCTGAAGATGTGGCGTTCGAATCCCACTCTGGCTGATTAATTTCTTTGAAATAATGGCAACGCTGTACAGGCAACGCTGTACCAAGTTAACGGAAATATACGCTCATATATAGAGCTCTTATGTACTAGCTTCATAGAAGCGATGATACGTATGAGCCTATCTAATGGCAATGCTGTAATGGCAACGCTGTTCATATCACTTATAGAGCCCTAAGTACTAGCTGCATAGCAGCGATGTTACTTTGAAGCCTATATTAATATGCATGAGGAACAGTGTGTACCTTTCTCGCTAAAGCGAGAAAGGCCTAACAAACCTACCCCTTTCAGTCACCGGTTGAGCCGGTAATAAGCACTGAGAGTAGACACTGCGCTCTTATATACATAAGTATATACGGTGATATGATATGAGTTGTATATAACCGAAGACTTGGGCAAGAAAGGTATCGCCGAATAGCTCAATTGGTTAGAGCAGCAGCACGGTACGCTGAAGATGTGGCGTTCGAATCCCACTCTGGCTGATTAATTTCTTTGAAATAATGGCAACGCTGTACAGGCAACGCTGTACCAAGTTAACGGAAATATACGCTCATATATAGAGCTCTTATGTACTAGCTTCATAGAAGCGATGATACGTATGAGCCTATCTAATGGCAATGCTGTAATGGCAACGCTGTTCATATCACTTATAGAGCCCTAAGTACTAGCTGCATAGCAGCGATGTTACTTTGAAGCCTATATTAATATGCATGAGGAACAGTGTGTACCTTTCTCGCTAAAGCGAGAAAGGCCTAACAAACCTACCCCTTTCAGTCACCGGTTGAGCCGGTAATAAGCACTGAGAGTAGACACTGCGCTCTTATATACATAAGTATATACGGTGATATGATATGAGTTGTATATAACCGAAGACTTGGGCAAGAAAGGTATCGCCGAATAGCTCAATTGGTTAGAGCAGCAGCACGGTACGCTGAAGATGTGGCGTTCGAATCCCACTCTGGCTGATTAATTTCTTTGAAATAATGGCAACGCTGTACAGGCAACGCTGTACCAAGTTAACGGAAATATACGCTCATATATAGAGCTCTTATGTACTAGCTTCATAGAAGCGATGATACGTATGAGCCTATCTAATGGCAATGCTGTAATGGCAACGCTGTTCATATCACTTATAGAGCCCTAAGTACTAGCTGCATAGCAGCGATGTTACTTTGAAGCCTATATTAATATGCATGAGGAACAGTGTGTACCTTTCTCGCTAAAGCGAGAAAGGCCTAACAAACCTACCCCTTTCAGTCACCGGTTGAGCCGGTAATAAGCACTGAGAGTAGACACTGCGCTCTTATATACATAAGTATATACGGTGATATGATATGAGTTGTATATAACCGAAGACTTGGGCAAGAAAGGTATCGCCGAATAGCTCAATTGGTTAGAGCAGCAGCACGGTACGCTGAAGATGTGGCGTTCGAATCCCACTCTGGCTGATTAATTTCTTTGAAATAATGGCAACGCTGTACAGGCAACGCTGTACCAAGTTAACGGAAATATACGCTCATATATAGAGCTCTTATGTACTAGCTTCATAGAAGCGATGATACGTATGAGCCTATCTAATGGCAATGCTGTAATGGCAACGCTGTTCATATCACTTATAGAGCCCTAAGTACTAGCTGCATAGCAGCGATGTTACTTTGAAGCCTATATTAATATGCATGAGGAACAGTGTGTACCTTTCTCGCTAAAGCGAGAAAGGCCTAACAAACCTACCCCTTTCAGTCACCGGTTGAGCCGGTAATAAGCACTGAGAGTAGACACTGCGCTCTTATATACATAAGTATATACGGTGATATGATATGAGTTGTATATAACCGAAGACTTGGGCAAGAAAGGTATCGCCGAATAGCTCAATTGGTTAGAGCAGCAGCACGGTACGCTGAAGATGTGGCGTTCGAATCCCACTCTGGCTGATTAATTTCTTTGAAATAATGGCAACGCTGTACAGGCAACGCTGTACCAAGTTAACGGAAATATACGCTCATATATAGAGCTCTTATGTACTAGCTTCATAGAAGCGATGATACGTATGAGCCTATCTAATGGCAATGCTGTAATGGCAACGCTGTTCATATCACTTATAGAGCCCTAAGTACTAGCTGCATAGCAGCGATGTTACTTTGAAGCCTATATTAATATGCATGAGGAACAGTGTGTACCTTTCTCGCTAAAGCGAGAAAGGCCTAACAAACCTACCCCTTTCAGTCACCGGTTGAGCCGGTAATAAGCACTGAGAGTAGACACTGCGCTCTTATATACATAAGTATATACGGTGATATGATATGAGTTGTATATAACCGAAGACTTGGGCAAGAAAGGTATCGCCGAATAGCTCAATTGGTTAGAGCAGCAGCACGGTACGCTGAAGATGTGGCGTTCGAATCCCACTCTGGCTGATTAATTTCTTTGAAATAATGGCAACGCTGTACAGGCAACGCTGTACCAAGTTAACGGAAATATACGCTCATATATAGAGCTCTTATGTACTAGCTTCATAGAAGCGATGATACGTATGAGCCTATCTAATGGCAATGCTGTAATGGCAACGCTGTTCATATCACTTATAGAGCCCTAAGTACTAGCTGCATAGCAGCGATGTTACTTTGAAGCCTATATTAATATGCATGAGGAACAGTGTGTACCTTTCTCGCTAAAGCGAGAAAGGCCTAACAAACCTACCCCTTTCAGTCACCGGTTGAGCCGGTAATAAGCACTGAGAGTAGACACTGCGCTCTTATATACATAAGTATATACGGTGATATGATATGAGTTGTATATAACCGAAGACTTGGGCAAGAAAGGTATCGCCGAATAGCTCAATTGGTTAGAGCAGCAGCACGGTACGCTGAAGATGTGGCGTTCGAATCCCACTCTGGCTGATTAATTTCTTTGAAATAATGGCAACGCTGTACAGGCAACGCTGTACCAAGTTAACGGAAATATACGCTCATATATAGAGCTCTTATGTACTAGCTTCATAGAAGCGATGATACGTATGAGCCTATCTAATGGCAATGCTGTAATGGCAACGCTGTTCATATCACTTATAGAGCCCTAAGTACTAGCTGCATAGCAGCGATGTTACTTTGAAGCCTATATTAATATGCATGAGGAACAGTGTGTACCTTTCTCGCTAAAGCGAGAAAGGCCTAACAAACCTACCCCTTTCAGTCACCGGTTGAGCCGGTAATAAGCACTGAGAGTAGACACTGCGCTCTTATATACATAAGTATATACGGTGATATGATATGAGTTGTATATAACCGAAGACTTGGGCAAGAAAGGTATCGCCGAATAGCTCAATTGGTTAGAGCAGCAGCACGGTACGCTGAAGATGTGGCGTTCGAATCCCACTCTGGCTGATTAATTTCTTTGAAATAATGGCAACGCTGTACAGGCAACGCTGTACCAAGTTAACGGAAATATACGCTCATATATAGAGCTCTTATGTACTAGCTTCATAGAAGCGATGATACGTATGAGCCTATCTAATGGCAATGCTGTAATGGCAACGCTGTTCATATCACTTATAGAGCCCTAAGTACTAGCTGCATAGCAGCGATGTTACTTTGAAGCCTATATTAATATGCATGAGGAACAGTGTGTACCTTTCTCGCTAAAGCGAGAAAGGCCTAACAAACCTACCCCTTTCAGTCACCGGTTGAGCCGGTAATAAGCACTGAGAGTAGACACTGCGCTCTTATATACATAAGTATATACGGTGATATGATATGAGTTGTATATAACCGAAGACTTGGGCAAGAAAGGTATCGCCGAATAGCTCAATTGGTTAGAGCAGCAGCACGGTACGCTGAAGATGTGGCGTTCGAATCCCACTCTGGCTGATTAATTTCTTTGAAATAATGGCAACGCTGTACAGGCAACGCTGTACCAAGTTAACGGAAATATACGCTCATATATAGAGCTCTTATGTACTAGCTTCATAGAAGCGATGATACGTATGAGCCTATCTAATGGCAATGCTGTAATGGCAACGCTGTTCATATCACTTATAGAGCCCTAAGTACTAGCTGCATAGCAGCGATGTTACTTTGAAGCCTATATTAATATGCATGAGGAACAGTGTGTACCTTTCTCGCTAAAGCGAGAAAGGCCTAACAAACCTACCCCTTTCAGTCACCGGTTGAGCCGGTAATAAGCACTGAGAGTAGACACTGCGCTCTTATATACATAAGTATATACGGTGATATGATATGAGTTGTATATAACCGAAGACTTGGGCAAGAAAGGTATCGCCGAATAGCTCAATTGGTTAGAGCAGCAGCACGGTACGCTGAAGATGTGGCGTTCGAATCCCACTCTGGCTGATTAATTTCTTTGAAATAATGGCAACGCTGTACAGGCAACGCTGTACCAAGTTAACGGAAATATACGCTCATATATAGAGCTCTTATGTACTAGCTTCATAGAAGCGATGATACGTATGAGCCTATCTAATGGCAATGCTGTAATGGCAACGCTGTTCATATCACTTATAGAGCCCTAAGTACTAGCTGCATAGCAGCGATGTTACTTTGAAGCCTATATTAATATGCATGAGGAACAGTGTGTACCTTTCTCGCTAAAGCGAGAAAGGCCTAACAAACCTACCCCTTTCAGTCACCGGTTGAGCCGGTAATAAGCACTGAGAGTAGACACTGCGCTCTTATATACATAAGTATATACGGTGATATGATATGAGTTGTATATAACCGAAGACTTGGGCAAGAAAGGTATCGCCGAATAGCTCAATTGGTTAGAGCAGCAGCACGGTACGCTGAAGATGTGGCGTTCGAATCCCACTCTGGCTGATTAATTTCTTTGAAATAATGGCAACGCTGTACAGGCAACGCTGTACCAAGTTAACGGAAATATACGCTCATATATAGAGCTCTTATGTACTAGCTTCATAGAAGCGATGATACGTATGAGCCTATCTAATGGCAATGCTGTAATGGCAACGCTGTTCATATCACTTATAGAGCCCTAAGTACTAGCTGCATAGCAGCGATGTTACTTTGAAGCCTATATTAATATGCATGAGGAACAGTGTGTACCTTTCTCGCTAAAGCGAGAAAGGCCTAACAAACCTACCCCTTTCAGTCACCGGTTGAGCCGGTAATAAGCACTGAGAGTAGACACTGCGCTCTTATATACATAAGTATATACGGTGATATGATATGAGTTGTATATAACCGAAGACTTGGGCAAGAAAGGTATCGCCGAATAGCTCAATTGGTTAGAGCAGCAGCACGGTACGCTGAAGATGTGGCGTTCGAATCCCACTCTGGCTGATTAATTTCTTTGAAATAATGGCAACGCTGTACAGGCAACGCTGTACCAAGTTAACGGAAATATACGCTCATATATAGAGCTCTTATGTACTAGCTTCATAGAAGCGATGATACGTATGAGCCTATCTAATGGCAATGCTGTAATGGCAACGCTGTTCATATCACTTATAGAGCCCTAAGTACTAGCTGCATAGCAGCGATGTTACTTTGAAGCCTATATTAATATGCATGAGGAACAGTGTGTACCTTTCTCGCTAAAGCGAGAAAGGCCTAACAAACCTACCCCTTTCAGTCACCGGTTGAGCCGGTAATAAGCACTGAGAGTAGACACTGCGCTCTTATATACATAAGTATATACGGTGATATGATATGAGTTGTATATAACCGAAGACTTGGGCAAGAAAGGTATCGCCGAATAGCTCAATTGGTTAGAGCAGCAGCACGGTACGCTGAAGATGTGGCGTTCGAATCCCACTCTGGCTGATTAATTTCTTTGAAATAATGGCAACGCTGTACAGGCAACGCTGTACCAAGTTAACGGAAATATACGCTCATATATAGAGCTCTTATGTACTAGCTTCATAGAAGCGATGATACGTATGAGCCTATCTAATGGCAATGCTGTAATGGCAACGCTGTTCATATCACTTATAGAGCCCTAAGTACTAGCTGCATAGCAGCGATGTTACTTTGAAGCCTATATTAAT
The DNA here is from genome assembly GCA_030141595.1 of Chydorus sphaericus. Lineage (NCBI taxonomy): Eukaryota > Metazoa > Arthropoda > Branchiopoda > Diplostraca > Chydoridae > Chydorus > Chydorus sphaericus. Next base: position 84,613 of record JASBVH010000063.1, on the reverse strand, counting down.
ATGCATGAGGAACAGTGTGTACCTTTCTCGCTAAAGCGAGAAAGGCCTAACAAACCTACCCCTTTCAGTCACCGGTTGAGCCGGTAATAAGCACTGAGAGTAGACACTGCGCTCTTATATACATAAGTATATACGGTGATATGATATGAGTTGTATATAACCGAAGACTTGGGCAAGAAAGGTATCGCCGAATAGCTCAATTGGTTAGAGCAGCAGCACGGTACGCTGAAGATGTGGCGTTCGAATCCCACTCTGGCTGATTAATTTCTTTGAAATAATGGCAACGCTGTACAGGCAACGCTGTACCAAGTTAACGGAAATATACGCTCATATATAGAGCTCTTATGTACTAGCTTCATAGAAGCGATGATACGTATGAGCCTATCTAATGGCAATGCTGTAATGGCAACGCTGTTCATATCACTTATAGAGCCCTAAGTACTAGCTGCATAGCAGCGATGTTACTTTGAAGCCTATATTAATATGCATGAGGAACAGTGTGTACCTTTCTCGCTAAAGCGAGAAAGGCCTAACAAACCTACCCCTTTCAGTCACCGGTTGAGCCGGTAATAAGCACTGAGAGTAGACACTGCGCTCTTATATACATAAGTATATACGGTGATATGATATGAGTTGTATATAACCGAAGACTTGGGCAAGAAAGGTATCGCCGAATAGCTCAATTGGTTAGAGCAGCAGCACGGTACGCTGAAGATGTGGCGTTCGAATCCCACTCTGGCTGATTAATTTCTTTGAAATAATGGCAACGCTGTACAGGCAACGCTGTACCAAGTTAACGGAAATATACGCTCATATATAGAGCTCTTATGTACTAGCTTCATAGAAGCGATGATACGTATGAGCCTATCTAATGGCAATGCTGTAATGGCAACGCTGTTCATATCACTTATAGAGCCCTAAGTACTAGCTGCATAGCAGCGATGTTACTTTGAAGCCTATATTAATATGCATGAGGAACAGTGTGTACCTTTCTCGCTAAAGCGAGAAAGGCCTAACAAACCTACCCCTTTCAGTCACCGGTTGAGCCGGTAATAAGCACTGAGAGTAGACACTGCGCTCTTATATACATAAGTATATACGGTGATATGATATGAGTTGTATATAACCGAAGACTTGGGCAAGAAAGGTATCGCCGAATAGCTCAATTGGTTAGAGCAGCAGCACGGTACGCTGAAGATGTGGCGTTCGAATCCCACTCTGGCTGATTAATTTCTTTGAAATAATGGCAACGCTGTACAGGCAACGCTGTACCAAGTTAACGGAAATATACGCTCATATATAGAGCTCTTATGTACTAGCTTCATAGAAGCGATGATACGTATGAGCCTATCTAATGGCAATGCTGTAATGGCAACGCTGTTCATATCACTTATAGAGCCCTAAGTACTAGCTGCATAGCAGCGATGTTACTTTGAAGCCTATATTAATATGCATGAGGAACAGTGTGTACCTTTCTCGCTAAAGCGAGAAAGGCCTAACAAACCTACCCCTTTCAGTCACCGGTTGAGCCGGTAATAAGCACTGAGAGTAGACACTGCGCTCTTATATACATAAGTATATACGGTGATATGATATGAGTTGTATATAACCGAAGACTTGGGCAAGAAAGGTATCGCCGAATAGCTCAATTGGTTAGAGCAGCAGCACGGTACGCTGAAGATGTGGCGTTCGAATCCCACTCTGGCTGATTAATTTCTTTGAAATAATGGCAACGCTGTACAGGCAACGCTGTACCAAGTTAACGGAAATATACGCTCATATATAGAGCTCTTATGTACTAGCTTCATAGAAGCGATGATACGTATGAGCCTATCTAATGGCAATGCTGTAATGGCAACGCTGTTCATATCACTTATAGAGCCCTAAGTACTAGCTGCATAGCAGCGATGTTACTTTGAAGCCTATATTAATATGCATGAGGAACAGTGTGTACCTTTCTCGCTAAAGCGAGAAAGGCCTAACAAACCTACCCCTTTCAGTCACCGGTTGAGCCGGTAATAAGCACTGAGAGTAGACACTGCGCTCTTATATACATAAGTATATACGGTGATATGATATGAGTTGTATATAACCGAAGACTTGGGCAAGAAAGGTATCGCCGAATAGCTCAATTGGTTAGAGCAGCAGCACGGTACGCTGAAGATGTGGCGTTCGAATCCCACTCTGGCTGATTAATTTCTTTGAAATAATGGCAACGCTGTACAGGCAACGCTGTACCAAGTTAACGGAAATATACGCTCATATATAGAGCTCTTATGTACTAGCTTCATAGAAGCGATGATACGTATGAGCCTATCTAATGGCAATGCTGTAATGGCAACGCTGTTCATATCACTTATAGAGCCCTAAGTACTAGCTGCATAGCAGCGATGTTACTTTGAAGCCTATATTAATATGCATGAGGAACAGTGTGTACCTTTCTCGCTAAAGCGAGAAAGGCCTAACAAACCTACCCCTTTCAGTCACCGGTTGAGCCGGTAATAAGCACTGAGAGTAGACACTGCGCTCTTATATACATAAGTATATACGGTGATATGATATGAGTTGTATATAACCGAAGACTTGGGCAAGAAAGGTATCGCCGAATAGCTCAATTGGTTAGAGCAGCAGCACGGTACGCTGAAGATGTGGCGTTCGAATCCCACTCTGGCTGATTAATTTCTTTGAAATAATGGCAACGCTGTACAGGCAACGCTGTACCAAGTTAACGGAAATATACGCTCATATATAGAGCTCTTATGTACTAGCTTCATAGAAGCGATGATACGTATGAGCCTATCTAATGGCAATGCTGTAATGGCAACGCTGTTCATATCACTTATAGAGCCCTAAGTACTAGCTGCATAGCAGCGATGTTACTTTGAAGCCTATATTAATATGCATGAGGAACAGTGTGTACCTTTCTCGCTAAAGCGAGAAAGGCCTAACAAACCTACCCCTTTCAGTCACCGGTTGAGCCGGTAATAAGCACTGAGAGTAGACACTGCGCTCTTATATACATAAGTATATACGGTGATATGATATGAGTTGTATATAACCGAAGACTTGGGCAAGAAAGGTATCGCCGAATAGCTCAATTGGTTAGAGCAGCAGCACGGTACGCTGAAGATGTGGCGTTCGAATCCCACTCTGGCTGATTAATTTCTTTGAAATAATGGCAACGCTGTACAGGCAACGCTGTACCAAGTTAACGGAAATATACGCTCATATATAGAGCTCTTATGTACTAGCTTCATAGAAGCGATGATACGTATGAGCCTATCTAATGGCAATGCTGTAATGGCAACGCTGTTCATATCACTTATAGAGCCCTAAGTACTAGCTGCATAGCAGCGATGTTACTTTGAAGCCTATATTAATATGCATGAGGAACAGTGTGTACCTTTCTCGCTAAAGCGAGAAAGGCCTAACAAACCTACCCCTTTCAGTCACCGGTTGAGCCGGTAATAAGCACTGAGAGTAGACACTGCGCTCTTATATACATAAGTATATACGGTGATATGATATGAGTTGTATATAACCGAAGACTTGGGCAAGAAAGGTATCGCCGAATAGCTCAATTGGTTAGAGCAGCAGCACGGTACGCTGAAGATGTGGCGTTCGAATCCCACTCTGGCTGATTAATTTCTTTGAAATAATGGCAACGCTGTACAGGCAACGCTGTACCAAGTTAACGGAAATATACGCTCATATATAGAGCTCTTATGTACTAGCTTCATAGAAGCGATGATACGTATGAGCCTATCTAATGGCAATGCTGTAATGGCAACGCTGTTCATATCACTTATAGAGCCCTAAGTACTAGCTGCATAGCAGCGATGTTACTTTGAAGCCTATATTAATATGCATGAGGAACAGTGTGTACCTTTCTCGCTAAAGCGAGAAAGGCCTAACAAACCTACCCCTTTCAGTCACCGGTTGAGCCGGTAATAAGCACTGAGAGTAGACACTGCGCTCTTATATACATAAGTATATACGGTGATATGATATGAGTTGTATATAACCGAAGACTTGGGCAAGAAAGGTATCGCCGAATAGCTCAATTGGTTAGAGCAGCAGCACGGTACGCTGAAGATGTGGCGTTCGAATCCCACTCTGGCTGATTAATTTCTTTGAAATAATGGCAACGCTGTACAGGCAACGCTGTACCAAGTTAACGGAAATATACGCTCATATATAGAGCTCTTATGTACTAGCTTCATAGAAGCGATGATACGTATGAGCCTATCTAATGGCAATGCTGTAATGGCAACGCTGTTCATATCACTTATAGAGCCCTAAGTACTAGCTGCATAGCAGCGATGTTACTTTGAAGCCTATATTAATATGCATGAGGAACAGTGTGTACCTTTCTCGCTAAAGCGAGAAAGGCCTAACAAACCTACCCCTTTCAGTCACCGGTTGAGCCGGTAATAAGCACTGAGAGTAGACACTGCGCTCTTATATACATAAGTATATACGGTGATATGATATGAGTTGTATATAACCGAAGACTTGGGCAAGAAAGGTATCGCCGAATAGCTCAATTGGTTAGAGCAGCAGCACGGTACGCTGAAGATGTGGCGTTCGAATCCCACTCTGGCTGATTAATTTCTTTGAAATAATGGCAACGCTGTACAGGCAACGCTGTACCAAGTTAACGGAAATATACGCTCATATATAGAGCTCTTATGTACTAGCTTCATAGAAGCGATGATACGTATGAGCCTATCTAATGGCAATGCTGTAATGGCAACGCTGTTCATATCACTTATAGAGCCCTAAGTACTAGCTGCATAGCAGCGATGTTACTTTGAAGCCTATATTAATATGCATGAGGAACAGTGTGTACCTTTCTCGCTAAAGCGAGAAAGGCCTAACAAACCTACCCCTTTCAGTCACCGGTTGAGCCGGTAATAAGCACTGAGAGTAGACACTGCGCTCTTATATACATAAGTATATACGGTGATATGATATGAGTTGTATATAACCGAAGACTTGGGCAAGAAAGGTATCGCCGAATAGCTCAATTGGTTAGAGCAGCAGCACGGTACGCTGAAGATGTGGCGTTCGAATCCCACTCTGGCTGATTAATTTCTTTGAAATAATGGCAACGCTGTACAGGCAACGCTGTACCAAGTTAACGGAAATATACGCTCATATATAGAGCTCTTATGTACTAGCTTCATAGAAGCGATGATACGTATGAGCCTATCTAATGGCAATGCTGTAATGGCAACGCTGTTCATATCACTTATAGAGCCCTAAGTACTAGCTGCATAGCAGCGATGTTACTTTGAAGCCTATATTAATATGCATGAGGAACAGTGTGTACCTTTCTCGCTAAAGCGAGAAAGGCCTAACAAACCAACCCGGATCAGCAAACTTTGTATAAATCTACTTCTCAACCTTCATTATCTACTTTTTTCAAAGAACTTCTAGACGGCCGGAAATCCGACAACGCTGCACCAGCCCAACCTGGCAACACTGCATCACCGAAAAAGAAGAGGAACCGAAGAAAGAAGCAGACGAAGTCTGCTGCCCCTGTCCCTCCCGCCTCTGAGAAAACTCAGAAAAGGAAGGATGAGCGGTCTGGCAACCTCGCAAACCACCGTCGGAGTGGTCCCCCTAGGCGACCTGAAGCAGCGCTGGATGTTCATCACCGGGATCTACCGGAGAACAGGAAGTTACTTGCTCGAACCCGAAGGGTTCGGGAGGAGTACTGCCGCCGCTTTCACGTGCCGCTGAGGGGATTCCGGAACAATGGCGATCGACTTGAGGCCCTCATTGCCAACCGGCCCGCTGACTATCACCCCATCAAGAATCTAAGAGTAGTATCGTCTCATAATTGATTTCCAATTCTTATTTTTCGAGTTAATCTCTTATCCGTCTTTGTTATTTTTTCGAGTTAATCTCTTATCCGTCTTTGTTACTTACAGTTCATCGTCTCATCGCATGCGTCAACACTCCTGGATATCGCCCGAGTAGCCGAGCGCGGTAGCGCGGACCTCGTTCTCTCCCCCTTCCCTTCTCCCCTTTGTTCGCGCGCGTGCGCGCTCCCAAAAGTGCGCCGCAGGCGAAGAATTTATCGTTTATATTCTCTCTTGCAGGAATTTTCGCGTATACCTATCCATGTCTTTGATTTCCCTACTGATGATTTTTTCGATACTCGAAAAAATACCTATCCTATGTATAACAATTTTTTATACTAAGTGCCTCCGGCGGACAGTAGGACCTAACCTTATGACCCATTTGACTTTGATGATTTTTTCGATTCTCGAAAAAATACCTATCTTATGCAGTGTCCTATCGGTTAACTTTCCCTATCTTTTACTCAAAGTATTTTTTCAACTTGTTTTTGTCTCGAGTCCAGTCCCCTACTAGTATTATCTATCTATGCATGTACTTAACCTTCGACACAGGATTTGCGCAGTCTTCACCTCGGTTGACCGGATCAAGATGGCGCCTAATCCCTCGAACAGTGACTGCGCGCGAAAGATAAGCTGGACTGCTCGACCTCGTCGACCTTGCTCTCAGTGACCTCAGAAAGCCGCTTATCATTTTACATGTAGCTCCACCCTTTCATAGTTGTTCTCAGTAACTCTCAATCGGTTGAAATGTCATTCGCTCTGTAACTCGAGTCCGTAAAGGACGTTGTACAATTACACTCAGCTTGAATCACTCTCAACCGGACTCTAAGTTTTTTCTCATTTTTTCTCATTTTTTACTTTTTCTATCTCCACTCTTGACTTCTCTCACCCACCAACTTTTTTTCAGAAAATATTTTTTTCAAACTTTAATTAATTTTCAAATTTTTTTTTTCCAAGTTTGTTTTTTTTCAGAAAGACTTGCAGCTGCCTTGACCACCCCGCCGAAGCGCTGCCTGATTTTTTGTTAAAAGTGAAGAATTGTTGTGTACCTTGAAACTTTGTCTAAATTCTTTGAGGAACTCCGTAATTTTCCTAATTAACCTACCCCTCACACCGTAAAAAAGTGTGAGTCGACGGAGCGCTCTTTTTTCCATTTTTTACTTTATGTCTCTGACTTTTTTTCGGGTTGAATCTCTGAATCCCTGTCTCGGAACCTCTGGTTTATCGCCAATTTTTCGAGCTGGCTTTCGGTTTTTTCTCCCAATTTTTTTCGAGTTAATCTCTTCTCCGTCTCTGAAATTTTTTCTCTCTCAGAATGGCTCTTGAGCTTATATATAAGCGTATGTTACTCCTTCCCAAGAATTCTGTGTCTTCCACTAAAGCCGCTTTGGCAAAGCAACAGGAACGGCAACTGCCCCAGGCGATACTGCGCCTGCATCGCTGTGACTCACCCACGGTGACGGTAGAAGATGTAACGCCGCCACCCAAAGTGCCGACACCGGCTCCGAGAAGGACACCCGCTCCGAGCCGCCTGGATCTGGACATCAGTCGCCTTGGCGGCATCCTCGCTGAACTGGATGTTCTCTTCGCCGAAGCCTCTTCTCTCGCCGACAGCCGTGAATGGTCCGAAGAAGACGTGGATGCCGTCCAGGCAACCCGCCTCTCTCACCCGGATCAGCAAACTTTGTATAAATCTACTTCTCAACCTTCATTATCTACTTTTTTCAAAGAACTTCTAGACGGCCGGAAATCCGACAACGCTGCACCAGCCCAACCTGGCAACACTGCATCACCGAAAAAGAAGAGGAACCGAAGAAAGAAGCAGACGAAGTCTGCTGCCCCTGTCCCTCCCGCCTCTGAGAAAACTCAGAAAAGGAAGGATGAGCGGTCTGGCAACCTCGCAAACCACCGTCGGAGTGGTCCCCCTAGGCGACCTGAAGCAGCGCTGGATGTTCATCACCGGGATCTACCGGAGAACAGGAAGTTACTTGCTCGAACCCGAAGGGTTCGGGAGGAGTACTGCCGCCGCTTTCACGTGCCGCTGAGGGGATTCCGGAACAATGGCGATCGACTTGAGGCCCTCATTGCCAACCGGCCCGCTGACTATCACCCCATCAAGAATCTAAGAGTAGTATCGTCTCATAATTGATTTCCAATTCTTATTTTTCGAGTTAATCTCTTATCCGTCTTTGTTATTTTTTCGAGTTAATCTCTTATCCGTCTTTGTTACTTACAGTTCATCGTCTCATCGCATGCGTCAACACTCCTGGATATCGCCCGAGTAGCCGAGCGCGGTAGCGCGGACCTCGTTCTCTCCCCCTTCCCTTCTCCCCTTTGTTCGCGCGCGTGCGCGCTCCCAAAAGTGCGCCGCAGGCGAAGAATTTATCGTTTATATTCTCTCTTGCAGGAATTTTCGCGTATACCTATCCATGTCTTTGATTTCCCTACTGATGATTTTTTCGATACTCGAAAAAATACCTATCCTATGTATAACAATTTTTTATACTAAGTGCCTCCGGCGGACAGTAGGACCTAACCTTATGACCCATTTGACTTTGATGATTTTTTCGATTCTCGAAAAAATACCTATCTTATGCAGTGTCCTATCGGTTAACTTTCCCTATCTTTTACTCAAAGTATTTTTTCAACTTGTTTTTGTCTCGAGTCCAGTCCCCTACTAGTATTATCTATCTATGCATGTACTTAACCTTCGACACAGGATTTGCGCAGTCTTCACCTCGGTTGACCGGATCAAGATGGCGCCTAATCCCTCGAACAGTGACTGCGCGCGAAAGATAAGCTGGACTGCTCGACCTCGTCGACCTTGCTCTCAGTGACCTCAGAAAGCCGCTTATCATTTTACATGTAGCTCCACCCTTTCATAGTTGTTCTCAGTAACTCTCAATCGGTTGAAATGTCATTCGCTCTGTAACTCGAGTCCGTAAAGGACGTTGTACAATTACACTCAGCTTGAATCACTCTCAACCGGACTCTAAGTTTTTTCTCATTTTTTCTCATTTTTTACTTTTTCTATCTCCACTCTTGACTTCTCTCACCCACCAACTTTTTTTCAGAAAATATTTTTTTCAAACTTTAATTAATTTTCAAATTTTTTTTTTCCAAGTTTGTTTTTTTTCAGAAAGACTTGCAGCTGCCTTGACCACCCCGCCGAAGCGCTGCCTGATTTTTTGTTAAAAGTGAAGAATTGTTGTGTACCTTGAAACTTTGTCTAAATTCTTTGAGGAACTCCGTAATTTTCCTAATTAACCTACCCCTCACACCGTAAAAAAGTGTGAGTCGACGGAGCGCTCTTTTTTCCATTTTTTACTTTATGTCTCTGACTTTTTTTCGGGTTGAATCTCTGAATCCCTGTCTCGGAACCTCTGGTTTATCGCCAATTTTTCGAGCTGGCTTTCGGTTTTTTCTCCCAATTTTTTTCGAGTTAATCTCTTCTCCGTCTCTGAAATTTTTTCTCTCTCAGAATGGCTCTTGAGCTTATATATAAGCGTATGTTACTCCTTCCCAAGAATTCTGTGTCTTCCACTAAAGCCGCTTTGGCAAAGCAACAGGAACGGCAACTGCCCCAGGCGATACTGCGCCTGCATCGCTGTGACTCACCCACGGTGACGGTAGAAGATGTAACGCCGCCACCCAAAGTGCCGACACCGGCTCCGAGAAGGACACCCGCTCCGAGCCGCCTGGATCTGGACATCAGTCGCCTTGGCGGCATCCTCGCTGAACTGGATGTTCTCTTCGCCGAAGCCTCTTCTCTCGCCGACAGCCGTGAATGGTCCGAAGAAGACGTGGATGCCGTCCAGGCAACCCGCCTCTCTCACCCGGATCAGCAAACTTTGTATAAATCTACTTCTCAACCTTCATTATCTACTTTTTTCAAAGAACTTCTAGACGGCCGGAAATCCGACAACGCTGCACCAGCCCAACCTGGCAACACTGCATCACCGAAAAAGAAGAGGAACCGAAGAAAGAAGCAGACGAAGTCTGCTGCCCCTGTCCCTCCCGCCTCTGAGAAAACTCAGAAAAGGAAGGATGAGCGGTCTGGCAACCTCGCAAACCACCGTCGGAGTGGTCCCCCTAGGCGACCTGAAGCAGCGCTGGATGTTCATCACCGGGATCTACCGGAGAACAGGAAGTTACTTGCTCGAACCCGAAGGGTTCGGGAGGAGTACTGCCGCCGCTTTCACGTGCCGCTGAGGGGATTCCGGAACAATGGCGATCGACTTGAGGCCCTCATTGCCAACCGGCCCGCTGACTATCACCCCATCAAGAATCTAAGAGTAGTATCGTCTCATAATTGATTTCCAATTCTTATTTTTCGAGTTAATCTCTTATCCGTCTTTGTTATTTTTTCGAGTTAATCTCTTATCCGTCTTTGTTACTTACAGTTCATCGTCTCATCGCATGCGTCAACACTCCTGGATATCGCCCGAGTAGCCGAGCGCGGTAGCGCGGACCTCGTTCTCTCCCCCTTCCCTTCTCCCCTTTGTTCGCGCGCGTGCGCGCTCCCAAAAGTGCGCCGCAGGCGAAGAATTTATCGTTTATATTCTCTCTTGCAGGAATTTTCGCGTATACCTATCCATGTCTTTGATTTCCCTACTGATGATTTTTTCGATACTCGAAAAAATACCTATCCTATGTATAACAATTTTTTATACTAAGTGCCTCCGGCGGACAGTAGGACCTAACCTTATGACCCATTTGACTTTGATGATTTTTTCGATTCTCGAAAAAATACCTATCTTATGCAGTGTCCTATCGGTTAACTTTCCCTATCTTTTACTCAAAGTATTTTTTCAACTTGTTTTTGTCTCGAGTCCAGTCCCCTACTAGTATTATCTATCTATGCATGTACTTAACCTTCGACACAGGATTTGCGCAGTCTTCACCTCGGTTGACCGGATCAAGATGGCGCCTAATCCCTCGAACAGTGACTGCGCGCGAAAGATAAGCTGGACTGCTCGACCTCGTCGACCTTGCTCTCAGTGACCTCAGAAAGCCGCTTATCATTTTACATGTAGCTCCACCCTTTCATAGTTGTTCTCAGTAACTCTCAATCGGTTGAAATGTCATTCGCTCTGTAACTCGAGTCCGTAAAGGACGTTGTACAATTACACTCAGCTTGAATCACTCTCAACCGGACTCTAAGTTTTTTCTCATTTTTTCTCATTTTTTACTTTTTCTATCTCCACTCTTGACTTCTCTCACCCACCAACTTTTTTTCAGAAAATATTTTTTTCAAACTTTAATTAATTTTCAAATTTTTTTTTTCCAAGTTTGTTTTTTTTCAGAAAGACTTGCAGCTGCCTTGACCACCCCGCCGAAGCGCTGCCTGATTTTTTGTTAAAAGTGAAGAATTGTTGTGTACCTTGAAACTTTGTCTAAATTCTTTGAGGAACTCCGTAATTTTCCTAATTAACCTAACCTAACCTAACCTAACCTAACCTAACCTAACCTAACCTAACCTAACCTAACCTAACCTAACCTAACCTAACCCCCAAGTCAAGGAGAGGGGACGACTACAGAAGGAGGTGCTTGAAGCCGTTGGGCAGATGAATCCCAATGAAGAACAAACAGCCGCCATTCTACTTCAAAGAAAACGAAGACGCCGGCTCGATGGCAATATCAAGGATCTACCACCAATCAAGGAGGCCCTCCCATTCCTCCGAGCTCCGGACATCTCAAAAGGGGAGCGTTTCATTGTCGCCAACCGAGAGTTAGCAGGAATCTTCTCAACTGGGAAACGACAACCACGTGGTGGAGACAAAACCGAGCCCGGCCACACAAGACGGCAGCAGAATCGCAGCGAAAGCGGTAATGGAGACCAAGGCGGCAGTAGAAATCACTCCTGGAATGGACATCAGAACGAGCAGAACTCTTCCGACCAGGAAAACGACAACGACAACGGTCAACCGAAACGGGTAAAATTCCGGAATCAACATAGTAACTTTGGGAACAGGCGCCTCGGTACCAGCAACCACAGCAACAACAGCAACCGTCACTACAACCAAGGTACCGGTCGCAACAACAGACGCCACTGACAACCTGGTAAAACCCGCTGTTCAACTGATGCCGACCACTGCAATGAAAAACGACCACGAGACACGGTTTGACGATTTGGCCTTTTACGACGCTTATTCCAAAACCCCAGCAGCCACTCCACCAACCCTGGACTCGGACCTAGTGAATACCTGGCGGCGGCTTATCTCCTCCTGCATTGGATTTCGTTCCAAGCCGAGGACCATCTAGCAAAACGTCACCAGGACCATAGGACAGGACCGTTTTTGCGGCTACGCCGCAAAGAACCATCCATCCCACCCGGAACCAACTGCTTCCACAACGCCTCAAAGGACTACAGGGACTAAGGGCCTCCGGCGGGCAGCCTAGACTAACCTAACTTTATGACCCAGGTTACTCTGATGATTTTTTCGATTCTCGAAAAAATACCTACCGGTGTCTTTTCCTACCCGGGAGCTACCTACTCCGGAAATCGCGCGCCGGTCAGGAGAAAGACGCAGCTGCACTTTTTCATCTCATCGGCGGAGGGGCTCTTTACACCCCCGCCGGCATCGGGTAACTTGTCCAACTACTTCCAAAAATTTGGACTTTGATTTCTGCCGCTTCTACCTCCCTTAGAGACAAAAGAGAGGGAGAGTCTTCCCCGGCATCACACCGAACTTGCGTCCGGCATAGTGAACATCCGAGTCATCTTCCTCTCTACAAGAGGCTACTACAGAGAGACCAGGCGAAACACTCCTTGGAGATCCCCCACATGGGGACCAGCCGCAGAATGTGCTCAACCAACCTCGGAGATCCGAACTTGTCACCTTTCCAGCACAGCCTAGGGAGGCGTTCAGCTGTCCGTACCGGGTGACGGTATTCGGTTCCGAGTTCCTGGAGCGCTCGGTACGTGGGTTGCCTCCCCTACGAAAGACTCGCAGGAGCCCACGCCCTAATAACAACCAGGGACGCCGGTAGAGCGATCGCTCAACACACACGCGCTTTTGTAAGGTTATCGCCCAACCTATCCAATTTGCGAGCTGTGCAATACACACAGCTCGGCCCAACCAGGAGTCGAACCTGGGCACTCCCGACTTGCGCCGGGCGCTCTACCACTGAGCTATTGGGACCGGCAGCTCCACCTCAAAGTTGGCTACCTGATCAACTAACGCCGGGGACCACGCTTCGATCCCCACCCCGGTCAAGTCTTTTTTCAGCGTTATCCTGCCTGTTCTCCATCATGGTTGTGTTGGCGTGATTTTCTAATAATTATGCACACTTTTCCCGAATTTTTGCATATTCCTGCAATTAACTTATCGTTTTTTTTGGCTAATTATTGGTCTTCGGCGAGACTAGAGTTCGATCCCCACCATGGACATGCCTTTTTCCAGTGTTTTGTCAGCTTCTCCCCATCATGGTTGTGTTGGCGTGATTTTTCTGATGATTATGCACATTTTTCCCGAATTTTTTGCATATTCCTGCAATTAACTAATCGCTTTTTGGCTAATTATTGGTCTTCGGCGGGACCAGAGTTCGATCCCCGCCATGGACATGCCTTTTTTCTTCCATATTTCTGCCTGAACCCATTTACTGTGGATATGTGTGTGTCACCCAGTATTTTTCATGAATTTCCTGAATTTTTCTGCATGATTTTGCAGCTAATTGATTGATTTTGAGGATTTGCGGGAGTGCGGAGTGCCTCCCACTGTTTACGTCATCAACCCCAAGATCCTGGGTTCGATCCCCGGTCGAGTACCTTACCTTTTTTCACTACTCCCCCTATCCCCCACCCCCAGATTGCGTCAGTATCTTGTTTATCTCTTTGTATGCAAGTTTCCTGATTTTTTCAGTGCAAATTTCCAGCTATTTTTGCTATATGCTATCATTTTTGCTATATGCTATCTTCTCTTTGCACTCAGGCCAGACGGGCAGGTCTGGGCCATGACCTACTGTCTGTGACCTTCCTCACGTAGCATGCCCGACTGCCTTTGTTGTCTGGCCGCCAAGCACTACGGATGTCAAGATCGCAACATATTTTTATTATTTTGGTGATTTAAATTGCTTTCGCACATAATTTATGCACACAAAGCACACCAATATTTTTCATTTTTCTTTTCCTTCAAAATGTTGCTATTTCTACAATTTTTTTCATTCACTTTTTTCAGTCAATTATTAAATAGTTGTATTGACTAATGTGCACTATATATACCACTGCACAAGCACAAGCTCCTCAGTCACACGCAAACACTGAGCCTCTGTATAGGCGTTACGTGCCGTAATTTGCAAATAAATGTGATTCAGTTTTTAGCTGTGCTTGTTTTTATTTTTCTGGTTGTTTGTTAATGTGCGTTGGCGTGGTCTTAAGACGGCCATTTTGCTTTAAGTGATTTGGTTCGTTTTCTAACTCTAACCTACCCTGTCGACTCACGCCACCCGATCTACAAGCAGCCAGACGCAGTGACATCATCCGCAACTTTATTTATTTCCGGCCTTCTCTTCTTACCCGTGGTGGCTCGTTGCGACGACCACCACGCGCACGGTATATACTCCTTAAAGTCCGTATCTTCTGAAGAGATTGCTTTCCGCCGTTTTCTGTTTAAGAACCAGCCAATAAGGATTCAACCCACTTGGCCGATAGCTATTTTCCAAGGCACCCGTCAGCCACGCAGCTAACCCGGGTTCGAGCCTAGCAGCAGTCACTGCTTCAACTTGCTCCTTTCACCAGAACATCACGCGGCGGCCAAGACCCGCCGCGTTCACGGTACTTTCCATTTAAACTAGTATCAGATTCGAAGTGATCTGTCCGCCATTTTCTCTTCGGTACGCTCGAGCCACTACGACCGGTCCCTGAAGAATGCCAACGGAAGGCACCAGCAGCCATCATGCTCTCCAGGAGTACCTGCAGGCGGAGTTCACATCCACAGAGCTGCTTCAGGACCAAAGGATCCGCCATATCGGGAAACTGCTTGCCAAGATAGACGACCTCAACGCTGCAATCGACCGCCACAGAGAATATGGGGACATCGGCTACCCCACAATTCTGCCCTCGTGCCGCACGATCCAGTCACCAAGCCCTTCCCTCCTAGACGACAACCTTGTCAACGAAATGAACAAGATTCTCCACGAATGCGGTGAGAAGCTAACCAAAGTTCTTCTCGAGGCCCAAGTCAAGGAGAGGGGACGACTACAGAAGGAGGTGCTTGAAGCCGTTGGGCAGATGAATCCCAATGAAGAACAAACAGCCGCCATTCTACTTCAAAGAAAACGAAGACGCCGGCTCGATGGCAATATCAAGGATCTACCACCAATCAAGGAGGCCCTCCCATTCCTCCGAGCTCCGGACATCTCAAAAGGGGAGCGTTTCATTGTCGCCAACCGAGAGTTAGCAGGAATCTTCTCAACTGGGAAACGACAACCACGTGGTGGAGACAAAACCGAGCCCGGCCACACAAGACGGCAGCAGAATCGCAGCGAAAGCGGTAATGGAGACCAAGGCGGCAGTAGAAATCACTCCTGGAATGGACATCAGAACGAGCAGAACTCTTCCGACCAGGAAAACGACAACGACAACGGTCAACCGAAACGGGTAAAATTCCGGAATCAACATAGTAACTTTGGGAACAGGCGCCTCGGTACCAGCAACCACAGCAACAACAGCAACCGTCACTACAACCAAGGTACCGGTCGCAACAACAGACGCCACTGACAACCTGGTAAAACCCGCTGTTCAACTGATGCCGACCACTGCAATGAAAAACGACCACGAGACACGGTTTGACGATTTGGCCTTTTACGACGCTTATTCCAAAACCCCAGCAGCCACTCCACCAACCCTGGACTCGGACCTAGTGAATACCTGGCGGCGGCTTATCTCCTCCTGCATTGGATTTCGTTCCAAGCCGAGGACCATCTAGCAAAACGTCACCAGGACCATAGGACAGGACCGTTTTTGCGGCTACGCCGCAAAGAACCATCCATCCCACCCGGAACCAACTGCTTCCACAACGCCTCAAAGGACTACAGGGACTAAGGGCCTCCGGCGGGCAGCCTAGACTAACCTAACTTTATGACCCAGGTTACTCTGATGATTTTTTCGATTCTCGAAAAAATACCTACCGGTGTCTTTTCCTACCCGGGAGCTACCTACTCCGGAAATCGCGCGCCGGTCAGGAGAAAGACGCAGCTGCACTTTTTCATCTCATCGGCGGAGGGGCTCTTTACACCCCCGCCGGCATCGGGTAACTTGTCCAACTACTTCCAAAAATTTGGACTTTGATTTCTGCCGCTTCTACCTCCCTTAGAGACAAAAGAGAGGGAGAGTCTTCCCCGGCATCACACCGAACTTGCGTCCGGCATAGTGAACATCCGAGTCATCTTCCTCTCTACAAGAGGCTACTACAGAGAGACCAGGCGAAACACTCCTTGGAGATCCCCCACATGGGGACCAGCCGCAGAATGTGCTCAACCAACCTCGGAGATCCGAACTTGTCACCTTTCCAGCACAGCCTAGGGAGGCGTTCAGCTGTCCGTACCGGGTGACGGTATTCGGTTCCGAGTTCCTGGAGCGCTCGGTACGTGGGTTGCCTCCCCTACGAAAGACTCGCAGGAGCCCACGCCCTAATAACAACCAGGGACGCCGGTAGAGCGATCGCTCAACACACACGCGCTTTTGTAAGGTTATCGCCCAACCTATCCAATTTGCGAGCTGTGCAATACACACAGCTCGGCCCAACCAGGAGTCGAACCTGGGCACTCCCGACTTGCGCCGGGCGCTCTACCACTGAGCTATTGGGACCGGCAGCTCCACCTCAAAGTTGGCTACCTGATCAACTAACGCCGGGGACCACGCTTCGATCCCCACCCCGGTCAAGTCTTTTTTCAGCGTTATCCTGCCTGTTCTCCATCATGGTTGTGTTGGCGTGATTTTCTAATAATTATGCACACTTTTCCCGAATTTTTGCATATTCCTGCAATTAACTTATCGTTTTTTTTGGCTAATTATTGGTCTTCGGCGAGACTAGAGTTCGATCCCCACCATGGACATGCCTTTTTCCAGTGTTTTGTCAGCTTCTCCCCATCATGGTTGTGTTGGCGTGATTTTTCTGATGATTATGCACATTTTTCCCGAATTTTTTGCATATTCCTGCAATTAACTAATCGCTTTTTGGCTAATTATTGGTCTTCGGCGGGACCAGAGTTCGATCCCCGCCATGGACATGCCTTTTTTCTTCCATATTTCTGCCTGAACCCATTTACTGTGGATATGTGTGTGTCACCCAGTATTTTTCATGAATTTCCTGAATTTTTCTGCATGATTTTGCAGCTAATTGATTGATTTTGAGGATTTGCGGGAGTGCGGAGTGCCTCCCACTGTTTACGTCATCAACCCCAAGATCCTGGGTTCGATCCCCGGTCGAGTACCTTACCTTTTTTCACTACTCCCCCTATCCCCCACCCCCAGATTGCGTCAGTATCTTGTTTATCTCTTTGTATGCAAGTTTCCTGATTTTTTCAGTGCAAATTTCCAGCTATTTTTGCTATATGCTATCATTTTTGCTATATGCTATCTTCTCTTTGCACTCAGGCCAGACGGGCAGGTCTGGGCCATGACCTACTGTCTGTGACCTTCCTCACGTAGCATGCCCGACTGCCTTTGTTGTCTGGCCGCCAAGCACTACGGATGTCAAGATCGCAACATATTTTTATTATTTTGGTGATTTAAATTGCTTTCGCACATAATTTATGCACACAAAGCACACCAATATTTTTCATTTTTCTTTTCCTTCAAAATGTTGCTATTTCTACAATTTTTTCATTCACTTTTTCAGTCAATTATTAAATAGTTGTATTGACTAATGTGCACTATATATACCACTGCACAAGCACAAGCTCCTCAGTCACACGCAAACACTGAGCCTCTGTATAGGCGTTACGTGCCGTAATTTGCAAATAAATGTGATTCAGTTTTTAGCTGTGCTTGTTTTTATTTTTCTGGTTGTTTGTTAATGTGCGTTGGCGTGGTCTTAAGACGGCCATTTTGCTTTAAGTGATTTGGTTCGTTTTCTAACTCTAACCTACCCTGTCGACTCACGCCACCCGATCTACAAGCAGCCAGACGCAGTGACATCATCCGCAACTTTATTTATTTCCGGCCTTCTCTTCTTACCCGTGGTGGCTCGTTGCGACGACCACCACGCGCACGGTATATACTCCTTAAAGTCCGTATCTTCTGAAGAGATTGCTTTCCGCCGTTTTCTGTTTAAGAACCAGCCAATAAGGATTCAACCCACTTGGCCGATAGCTATTTTCCAAGGCACCCGTCAGCCACGCAGCTAACCCGGGTTCGAGCCTAGCAGCAGTCACTGCTTCAACTTGCTCCTTTCACCAGAACATCACGCGGCGGCCAAGACCCGCCGCGTTCACGGTACTTTCCATTTAAACTAGTATCAGATTCGAAGTGATCTGTCCGCCATTTTCTCTTCGGTACGCTCGAGCCACTACGACCGGTCCCTGAAGAATGCCAACGGAAGGCACCAGCAGCCATCATGCTCTCCAGGAGTACCTGCAGGCGGAGTTCACATCCACAGAGCTGCTTCAGGACCAAAGGATCCGCCATATCGGGAAACTGCTTGCCAAGATAGACGACCTCAACGCTGCAATCGACCGCCACAGAGAATATGGGGACATCGGCTACCCCACAATTCTGCCCTCGTGCCGCACGATCCAGTCACCAAGCCCTTCCCTCCTAGACGACAACCTTGTCAACGAAATGAACAAGATTCTCCACGAATGCGGTGAGAAGCTAACCAAAGTTCTTCTCGAGGCCCAAGTCAAGGAGAGGGGACGACTACAGAAGGAGGTGCTTGAAGCCGTTGGGCAGATGAATCCCAATGAAGAACAAACAGCCGCCATTCTACTTCAAAGAAAACGAAGACGCCGGCTCGATGGCAATATCAAGGATCTACCACCAATCAAGGAGGCCCTCCCATTCCTCCGAGCTCCGGACATCTCAAAAGGGGAGCGTTTCATTGTCGCCAACCGAGAGTTAGCAGGAATCTTCTCAACTGGGAAACGACAACCACGTGGTGGAGACAAAACCGAGCCCGGCCACACAAGACGGCAGCAGAATCGCAGCGAAAGCGGTAATGGAGACCAAGGCGGCAGTAGAAATCACTCCTGGAATGGACATCAGAACGAGCAGAACTCTTCCGACCAGGAAAACGACAACGACAACGGTCAACCGAAACGGGTAAAATTCCGGAATCAACATAGTAACTTTGGGAACAGGCGCCTCGGTACCAGCAACCACAGCAACAACAGCAACCGTCACTACAACCAAGGTACCGGTCGCAACAACAGACGCCACTGACAACCTGGTAAAACCCGCTGTTCAACTGATGCCGACCACTGCAATGAAAAAACGACCACGAGACACGGTTTGACGATTTGGCCTTTTACGACGCGTATTCCAAAACCCCAGCAGCCACTCCACCAACCCTGGACTCGGACCTAGTGAATACCTGGCGGCGGCTTATCTCCTCCTGCATTGGATTTCGTTCCAAGCCGAGGACCATCTAGCAAAAACGTCACCAGGACCATAGGACAGGACCGTTTTTGCGGCTACGCCGCAAAGAACCATCCATCCCACCCGGAACCAACTGCTTCCACAACGCCTCAAAGGACTACAGGGACTAAGGGCCTCCGGCGGGCAGCCTAGACTAACCTAACTTTATGACCCAGGTTACTCTGATGATTTTTTCGATTCTCGAAAAAATACCTACCGGTGTCTTTTCCTACCCGGGAGCTACCTACTCCGGAAATCGCGCGCCGGTCAGGAGAAAGACGCAGCTGCACTTTTTCATCTCATCGGCGGAGGGGCTCTTTACACCCCGCCGGCATCGGGTAACTTGTCCAACTACTTCCCAAAAATTTGGACTTTGATTTCTGCCGCTTCTACCTCCCTTAGAGACAAAAGAGAGGGAGAGTCTTCCCCGGCATCACACCGAACTTGCGTCCGGCATAGTGAACATCCGAGTCATCTTCCTCTCTACAAGAGGCTACTACAGAGAGACCAGGCGAAACACTCCTTGGAGATCCCCCACATGGGGACCAGCCGCAGAATGTGCTCAAACCAACCTCGGAGATCCGAACTTGTCACCTTTCCAGCACAGCCTAGGGAGGCGTTCAGCTGTCCGTACCGGGTGACGGTATTCGGTTTCCGAGTTCCTGGAGCGCTCGGTACGTGGGTTGCCTCCCCTACGAAAGACTCGCAGGAGCCCACGCCCTAATAACAACCAGGGACGCCGGTAGAGCGATCGCTCAACACACACGCGCTTTTGTAAGGTTATCGCCCAACCTATCCAATTTGCGAGCTGTGCAATACACACAGCTCGGCCCAACCAGGAGTCGAACCTGGGCACTCCCGACTTGCGCCGGGCGCTCTACCACTGAGCTATTGGGACCGGCAGCTCCACCTCAAAGTTGGCTACCTGATCAACTAACGCCGGGGACCCACGCTTCGATCCCCACCCCGGTCAAGTCTTTTTTCAGCGTTATCCTGCCTGTTCTCCATCATGGTTGTGTTGGCGTGATTTTCTAATAATTATGCACACTTTTCCCGAATTTTTGCATATTCCTGCAATTAACTTATCGTTTTTTTGGCTAATTATTGGTCTTCGGCGAGACTAGAGTTCGATCCCCACCATGGACATGCCTTTTTCCAGTGTTTTGTCAGCTTCTCCCCATCATGGTTGTGTTGGCGTGATTTTTCTGATGATTATGCACATTTTTCCCGAATTTTTTGCATATTCCTGCAATTAACTAATCGCTTTTTGGCTAATTATTGGTCTTCGGCGGGACCAGAGTTCGATCCCCGCCATGGACATGCCTTTTTTCTTCCATATTTCTGCCTGAACCCATTTACTGTGGATATGTGTGTGTCACCCAGTATTTTTCATGAATTTCCTGAATTTTTCTGCATGATTTTGCAGCTAATTGATTGATTTTGAGGATTTGCGGGAGTGCGGAGTGCCTCCCACTGTTTACGTCATCAACCCCAAGATCCTGGGTTCGATCCCCGGTCGAGTACCTTACCTTTTTTCACTACTCCCCCTATCCCCCACCCCCAGATTGCGTCAGTATCTTGTTTATCTCTTTGTATGCAAGTTTCCTGATTTTTTCAGTGCAAATTTCCAGCTATTTTTGCTATATGCTATCATTTTTGCTATATGCTATCTTCTCTTTGCACTCAGGCCAGACGGGCAGGTCTGGGCCATGACCTACTGTCTGTGACCTTCCTCACGTAGCATGCCCGACTGCCTTTGTTGTCTGGCCGCCAAGCACTACGGATGTCAAGATCGCAACATATTTTTATTATTTTGGTGATTTAAATTGCTTTCGCACATAATTTATGCACACAAAGCACACCAATATTTTTCATTTTTCTTTTCCTTCAAAATGTTGCTATTTCTACAATTTTTTCATTCACTTTTTTCAGTCAATTATTAAATAGTTGTATTGACTAATGTGCACTATATATACCACTGCACAAGCACAAGCTCCTCAGTCACACGCAAACACTGAGCCTCTGTATAGGCGTTACGTGCCGTAATTTGCAAATAAATGTGATTCAGTTTTTAGCTGTGCTTGTTTTTATTTTTCTGGTTGTTTGTTAATGTGCGTTGGCGTGGTCTTAAGACGGCCATTTTGCTTTAAGTGATTTGGTTCGTTTTCTAACTCTAACCTACCCTGTCGACTCACGCCACCCGATCTACAAGCAGCCAGACGCAGTGACATCATCCGCAACTTTATTTATTTCCGGCCTTCTCTTCTTACCCGTGGTGGCTCGTTGCGACGACCACCACGCGCACGGTATATACTCCTTAAAGTCCGTATCTTCTGAAGAGATTGCTTTCCGCCGTTTTCTGTTTAAGAACCAGCCAATAAGGATTCAACCCACTTGGCCGATAGCTATTTTCCAAGGCACCCGTCAGCCACGCAGCTAACCCGGGTTCGAGCCTAGCAGCAGTCACTGCTTCAACTTGCTCCTTTCACCAGAACATCACGCGGCGGCCAAGACCCGCCGCGTTCACGGTACTTTCCATTTAAACTAGTATCAGATTCGAAGTGATCTGTCCGCCATTTTCTCTTCGGTACGCTCGAGCCACTACGACCGGTCCCTGAAGAATGCCAACGGAAGGCACCAGCAGCCATCATGCTCTCCAGGAGTACCTGCAGGCGGAGTTCACATCCACAGAGCTGCTTCAGGACCAAAGGATCCGCCATATCGGGAAACTGCTTGCCAAGATAGACGACCTCAACGCTGCAATCGACCGCCACAGAGGAATATGGGGACATCGGCTACCCCACAATTCTGCCCTCGTGCCGCACGATCCAGTCACCAAGCCCTTCCCTCCTAGACGACAACCTTGTCAACGAAATGAACAAGATTCTCCACGAATGCGGTGAGAAGCTAACCAAAGTTCTTCTCGAGGCCCAAGTCAAGGAGAGGGGACGACTACAGAAGGAGGTGCTTGAAGCCGTTGGGCAGATGAATCCCAATGAAGAACAAACAGCCGCCATTCTACTTCAAAGAAAACGAAGACGCCGGCTCGATGGCAATATCAAGGATCTACCACCAATCAAGGAGGCCCTCCCATTCCTCCGAGCTCCGGACATCTCAAAAGGGGAGCGTTTCATTGTCGCCAACCGAGAGTTAGCAGGAATCTTCTCAACTGGGAAACGACAACCACGTGGTGGAGACAAAACCGAGCCCGGCCACACAAGACGGCAGCAGAATCGCAGCGAAAGCGGTAATGGAGACCAAGGCGGCAGTAGAAATCACTCCTGGAATGGACATCAGAACGAGCAGAACTCTTCCGACCAGGAAAACGACAACGACAACGGTCAACCGAAACGGGTAAAATTCCGGAATCAACATAGTAACTTTGGGAACAGGCGCCTCGGTACCAGCAACCACAGCAACAACAGCAACCGTCACTACAACCAAGGTACCGGTCGCAACAACAGACGCCACTGACAACCTGGTAAAACCCGCTGTTCAACTGATGCCGACCACTGCAATGAAAAACGACCACGAGACACGGTTTGACGATTTGGCCTTTACGACGCTTATTCCAAAACCCCAGCAGCCACTCCACCAACCCTGGACTCGGACCTAGTGAATACCTGGCGGCGGCTTATCTCCTCCTGCATTGGATTTCGTTCCAAGCCGAGGACCATCTAGCAAAACGTCACCAGGACCATAGGACAGGACCGTTTTTGCGGCTACGCCGCAAAGAACCATCCATCCCACCCGGAACCAACTGCTTCCACAACGCCTCAAAGGACTACAGGGACTAAGGGCCTCCGGCGGGCAGCCTAGACTAACCTAACTTTATGACCCAGGTTACTCTGATGATTTTTTCGATTCTCGAAAAAATACCTACCGGTGTCTTTTCCTACCCGGGAGCTACCTACTCCGGAAATCGCGCGCCGGTCAGGAGAAAGACGCAGCTGCACTTTTTCATCTCATCGGCGGAGGGGCTCTTTACACCCCCGCCGGCATCGGGTAACTTGTCCAACTACTTCCAAAAATTTGGACTTTGATTTCTGCCGCTTCTACCTCCCTTAGAGACAAAAGAGAGGGAGAGTCTTCCCCGGCATCACACCGAACTTGCGTCCGGCATAGTGAACATCCGAGTCATCTTCCTCTCTACAAGAGGCTACTACAGAGAGACCAGGCGAAACACTCCTTGGAGATCCCCCACATGGGGACCAGCCGCAGAATGTGCTCAACCAACCTCGGAGATCCGAACTTGTCACCTTTCCAGCACAGCCTAGGGAGGCGTTCAGCTGTCCGTACCGGGTGACGGTATTCGGTTCCGAGTTCCTGGAGCGCTCGGTACGTGGGTTGCCTCCCCTACGAAAGACTCGCAGGAGCCCACGCCCTAATAACAACCAGGGACGCCGGTAGAGCGATCGCTCAACACACACGCGCTTTTGTAAGGTTATCGCCCAACCTATCCAATTTGCGAGCTGTGCAATACACACAGCTCGGCCCAACCAGGAGTCGAACCTGGGCACTCCCGACTTGCGCCGGGCGCTCTACCACTGAGCTATTGGGACCGGCAGCTCCACCTCAAAGTTGGCTACCTGATCAACTAACGCCGGGGACCACGCTTCGATCCCCACCCCGGTCAAGTCTTTTTTTCAGCGTTATCCTGCCTGTTCTCCATCATGGTTGTGTTGGCGTGATTTTCTAATAATTATGCACACTTTTCCCGAATTTTTGCATATTCCTGCAATTAACTTATCGTTTTTTTTGGCTAATTATTGGTCTTCGGCGAGACTAGAGTTCGATCCCCACCATGGACATGCCTTTTTCCAGTGTTTTGTCAGCTTCTCCCCATCATGGTTGTGTTGGCGTGATTTTTCTGATGATTATGCACATTTTTCCCGAATTTTTTGCATATTCCTGCAATTAACTAATCGCTTTTTGGCTAATTATTGGTCTTCGGCGGGACCAGAGTTCGATCCCCGCCATGGACATGCCTTTTTTCTTCCATATTTCTGCCTGAACCCATTTACTGTGGATATGTGTGTGTCACCCAGTATTTTTCATGAATTTCCTGAATTTTTCTGCATGATTTTGCAGCTAATTGATTGATTTTGAGGATTTGCGGGAGTGCGGAGTGCCTCCCACTGTTTACGTCATCAACCCCAAGATCCTGGGTTCGATCCCCGTCGAGTACCTTACCTTTTTTCACTACTCCCCTATCCCCCACCCCCAGATTGCGTCAGTATCTTGTTTATCTCTTTGTATGCAAGTTTCCTGATTTTTTTCAGTGCAAATTTCCAGCTATTTTTGCTATATGCTATCATTTTTGCTATATGCTATCTTCTCTTTGCACTCAGGCCAGACGGGCAGGTCTGGGCCATGACCTACTGTCTGTGACCTTCCTCACGTAGCATGCCCGACTGCCTTTGTTGTCTGGCCGCCAAGCACTACGGATGTCAAGATCGCAACATATTTTTATTATTTTGGTGATTTAAATTGCTTTCGCACATAATTTATGCACACAAAGCACACCAATATTTTTCATTTTTCTTTTCCTTCAAAATGTTGCTATTTCCTACAATTTTTCATTCACTTTTTTCAGTCAATTATTAAATAGTTGTATTGACTAATGTGCACTATATATACCACTGCACAAGCACAAGCTCCTCAGTCACACGCAAACACTGAGCCTCTGTATAGGCGTTACGTGCCGTAATTTGCAAATAAATGTGATTCAGTTTTTAGCTGTGCTTGTTTTTATTTTTCTGGTTGTTTGTTAATGTGCGTTGGCGTGGTCTTAAGACGGCCATTTTGCTTTAAGTGATTTGGTTCGTTTTCTAACTCTAACCTACCCTGTCGACTCACGCCACCCGATCTACAAGCAGCCAGACGCAGTGACATCATCCGCAACTTTATTTATTTCCGGCCTTCTCTTCTTACCCGTGGTGGCTCGTTGCGACGACCACCACGCGCACGGTATATACTCCTTAAAGTCCGTATCTTCTGAAGAGATTGCTTTCCGCCGTTTTCTGTTTAAGAACCAGCCAATAAGGGATTCAACCCACTTGGCCGATAGCTAGTTTCCAAGGCACCCGTCAGCCACGCAGCTAACCCGGGTTCGAGCCTAGCAGCAGTCACTGCTTCAACTTGCTCCTTTCACCAGAACATCACGCGGCGGCAAGACCCGCCGCGTTTCACGGTACTTTCCATTTAAACTAGTATCAGATTCGAAGTGATCTGTCCGCCATTTTCTCTTCGGTACGCTCGAGCCACTACGACCGGTCCCTGAAGAATGCCAACGGAAGGCACCAGCAGCCATCATGCTCTCCAGGAGTACCTGCAGGCGGATTTCACATCCACAGAGCTGCTTCAGGACCCAAAGGATCCGCCATATCGGGAAACTGCTTGCCAAGATAGACGACCTCAACGCTGCAATCGACCGCCACAGAGAATATGGGGACATCGGCTACCCCACAATTCTGCCCTCGTGCCGCACGATCCAGTCACCAAGCCCTTCCCTCCTAGACGACAACCTTGTCAACGGAAATGAACAAGATTCTCCACGAATGCGGTGAGAAGCTAACCAAAAGTTCTTCTCGAGGCCCAAGTCAAGGAGAGGGGACGACTACAGAAGGAGGTGCTTGAAGCCGTTGGGCAGATGAATCCCAATGAAGAACAAACAGCCGCCATTCTACTTCAAAGAAAACGAAGACGCCGGCTCGATGGCAATATCAAGGATCTACCACCAATCAAGGAGGCCCTCCCATTCCTCCGAGCTCCGGACATCTCAAAAGGGGGAGCGTTTCATTGTCGCCAAACCGAGAGTTAGCAGGAATCTTCTCAACTGGGAAACTGACAACCACGTGTGGAGACAAAACCGAGCCCGGCCACACAAGACGGCAGCAGAATCGCAGCGAAAGCGGTAAATGGAAGACCAAGGCGGCAGTAGAAATCACTCCTGGAATGGACATCAGAACGAGCCAGAACTCTTCCGACCAGGAAAAACGACAACGACAACGGTCAACCGAAACGGGTAAAATTCCGGCATCAACATAGTAACTTTGGGAACAGGCGCCTCGGTACCAGCAACCACAGCAACAACAGCAACCGTCACTACAACCAAGGTACCGGTCGCAACAACAGACGCCAACTGACAACCTGGTAAAACCCG
This sequence comes from Chydorus sphaericus, assembly GCA_030141595.1. Lineage (NCBI taxonomy): Eukaryota > Metazoa > Arthropoda > Branchiopoda > Diplostraca > Chydoridae > Chydorus > Chydorus sphaericus. Next base: position 57,999 of record JASBVH010000063.1, on the reverse strand, counting down.
CTGTTCAACTGATGCCGACCACTGCAATGAAAAACGACCACGAGACACGGTTTGACGATTTGGCCTTTTACGACGCTTATTCCAAAACCCCAGCAGCCACTCACACAACCCTGGACTCGGACCTAGTGAATACCTGGCGGCGGCTTATCTCCTCCTGCATTGGATTTCGTTCCAAGCCGAGGACCATACTAGCAAAAACGTCACCAGGACCATAGGACAGGACCGTTTTTTGCGGCTACGCCGCAAAGAACATCCATCCCACCCGGAACCAACTGCTTCCACAACGCCTCAAAGGACTACAGGGACTAAGGGCCTCCGGCGGGCAAGCCTAGACTAACCTAACTTTATGACCCAGGTTACTCTGATGATTTTTTCGATCTCGAAAAAATACCTACCGGTGTCTTTCCTACCCGGGAGCTACCTACTCCGGAAATCGCGCGCCGGTCAGGAGAAAGACGCAGCTGCACTTTTTCATCTCATCGGCGGAGGGGCTCTTTACACCCCCGCCGGCATCGGGTAAACTTGTACAACTACTTCCAAAATTTGGACTTTGATTTCTGCCGCTTCTACCTCCCTTAGAGACAAAAGAGAGGGAGAGTCTTCCCCGGCATCACACCGAACTTGCGTCCGGCATAGTGAACATCCGAGTCATCTTCCTCTCTACAAGAGGCTACTACAGAGAGACCAGGCGAAACACTCCTTGGAGATCCCCCACATGGGGACCAGCCGCAGAATGTGCTCAACCAACCTCGGAGATCCGAACTTGTCACCTTTCCAGCACAGCCTAGGGAGGCGTTCAGCTGTCCGTACCGGGTGACGGTATTCGGTTCCGAGTTCCTGGAGCGCTCGGTACGTGGGTTGCCTCCCCTACGAAAGACTCGCAGGAGCCCACGCCCTAATAAACAACCAGGGACAGCCGGAAGAGCGATCGCTCAACACACACGCGCTTTTGTAAGGGTTATCGCCCAACCTATCCAATTTTGCGAGCTGTGCAATACACACAGCTCGGCCCAACCAGGAGTCGAACCTGGGCACTCCCGACTTGCGCCGGGCGCTCTACCACTGAGCTATTGGGACCGGCAAGCTCCACCTCAAAGTTGGCTACCTGATCAACTACGCCGGGGACCACGCTTCGATCCCCACCCGGTCAAGTCTTTTTTCAGCGTTATCCTGCCTGTTCTCCATCATGGTTGTGTTGGCGTGATTTTCTAATAATTATGCACACTTTTCCCGAATTTTTGCATATTCCTGCAATTAACTTATCGTTTTTTTGGCTAATTATTGGTCTTCGGCGAGACTAGAGTTCGATCCCCACCATGGACATGCCTTTTTCCAGTGTTTTGTCAGCTTCTCCCCATCATGGTTGTGTTGGCGTGATTTTCTGATGATTATGCACATTTTTCCCGAATTTTTTGCATATTCCTGCAATTAACTAATCGCTTTTTGGCTAATTATTGGTCTTCGGCGGGACCAGAGTTCGATCCCCGCCATGGACATGCCTTTTTTCTTCCATATTTCTGCCTGAACCCATTTACTGTGGATATGTGTGTGTCACCCAGTATTTTTCATGAATTTCCTGAATTTTTCTGCATGATTTTGCAGCTAATTGATTGATTTTGAGGATTTGCGGGAGTGCGGAGTGCCTCCCCACTGTTTACTCGTACATCAACCCCAAGATCCTGGGTTCGATCCCCGGTCGAGTACCTTACCTTTTTTCACTACTCCCCCTATCCCCCACCCCCAGATTGCGTCAGTATCTTGTTTATCTCTTTGTATGCAAGTTTCCTGATTTTTTCAGTGCAAATTTCCAGCTACTTTTTGCTATATGCTATCATTTTTGCTATATGCTATCTTCTCTTTGCACTCAGGCCAGACGGGCAGGTCTGGGCCATGACCTTACTGTCTGTGACCTTCCTCACGTAGCATGCCCGACTGCCTTTGTTGTCTGGCCGCCAAGCACTACGGATGTCAAGATCGCAACATATTTTTATTATTTTGGTGATTTAAATTGCTTTCGCACATAATTTATGCACACAAAGCACACCAATATTTTTCATTTTTCTTTTCCTTCAAAATGTTGCTATTTCTACAATTTTTTCATTTCACTTTTTTCAGTCAATTATTAAATAGTTGTATTGACTAATGTGCACTATATATACCACTGCACAAGCACAAGCTCCTCAGTCACACGCAAACACTGAGCCTCTGTATAGGCGTTACGTGCCGTAATTTGCAAATAAATGTGATTCAGTTTTTAGCTGTGCTTGTTTTTATTTTTCTGGTTGTTGTGTTAATGTGCGTTGGCGTGGTCTTAAGACGGCCATTTTGCTTTAAGTGATTTGGTTCGTTTTCTAACTCTAACCTACCCTGTCGACTCACGCCACCCGATCTACAAGCAGCCAGACGCAGTGACATCATCCGCAACTTTATTTATTTCCGGCCTTCTCTTCTTACCCGTGGTGGCTCGTTGCGACGACCACCACGCGCACGGTATATACTCCTTAAAGTCCGTATCTTCTGAAGAGATTGCTTTCCGCCGTTTTCTGTTTAAGAACCAGCCAATAAGGATTCAACCCACTTGGCCGATAGCTATTTTCCAAGGCACCCGTCAGCCACGCAGCTAACCCGGGTTCGAGCCTAGCAGCAGGTCACTGCTTCAACTTGCTCCTTTCACCAGAACATCACGCGGCGGCCAAGACCCGCCGCGTTCACGGTACTTTCCATTTAAACTAGTATCAGATTCGAAGTGATCTGTCCGCCATTTTCTCTTCGGTACGCTCGAGCCACTACGACCGGTCCCTGAAGAATGCCAAACGGAAGGCACCAGCAGCCATCATGCTCTCCAGGAGTACCTGCAGGCGGGAGTTCACATCCACAGAGCTGCTTCAGGACCAAAGGATCCGCCATATCGGGAAACTGCTTGCCAAGATAGACGACCTCAACGCTGCAATCGACCGCCACAGAGAATATGGGGACATCGGCTACCCCACAATTCTGCCCTCGTGCCGCACGATCCAGTCACCAAGCCCTTCCCTCCTAGACGACAACCTTGTCAACGAAATGAACAAGATTCTCCACGAATGCGGTGAGAAGCTAACCAAAGTTCTTCTCGAGGCCCAAGTCAAGGAGAGGGGACGACTACAGAAGGAGGTGCTTGAAGCCGTTTGGGCAGATGAATCCCAATGAAGAACAAACAGCCGCCATTCTACTTCAAAGAAAACGAAGACGCCGGCTCGATGGCAATATCAAGGATCTACCACCAATCAAGGAGGCCCTCCCATTCCTCCGAGCTCCGGACATCTCAAAAGGGGAGCGTTTCATTGTCGCCAACCGAGAGTTAGCAGGAATCTTCTCAACTGGGAAACGACAACCACGTGGTGGAGACAAAACCGAGCCCGGCCACACAAGACGGCAGCAGAATCGCAGCGAAAGCGGTAATGGAGACCAAGGCGGCAGTAGAAATCACTCCTGGAATGGACATCAGAACGAGCAGAACTCTTCCGACCAGGAAAACGACAACGACAACGGTCAACCGAAACGGGTAAAATTCCGGAATCAACATAGTAACTTTGGGAACAGGCGCCTCGGTACCAGCAACCACAGCAACAACAGCAACCGTCACTACAACCAAGGTACCGGTCGCAACAACAGACGCCACTGACAACCTGGTAAAACCCGCTGTTCAACTGATGCCGACCACTGCAATGAAAAACGACCACGAGACACGGTTTGACGATTTGGCCTTTTACGACGCTTATTCCAAAACCCCAGCAGCCACTCCACCAACCCTGGACTCGGACCTAGTGAATACCTGGCGGCGGCTTATCTCCTCCTGCATTGGATTTCGTTCCAAGCCGAGGACCATCTAGCAAAACGTCACCAGGACCATAGGACAGGACCGTTTTTTGCGGCTACGCCGCAAAGAACCATCCATCCCACCCGGAACCAACTGCTTCCACAACGCCTCAAAGGACTACAGGGACTAAGGGCCTCCGGCGGGCAGCCTAGACTAACCTAACTTTATGACCCAGGTTACTCTGATGATTTTTTCGATTCTCGAAAAAATACCTACCGGTGTCTTTTCCTACCCGGGAGCTACCTACTCCGGAAATCGCGCGCCGGTCAGGAGAAAGACGCAGCTGCACTTTTTCATCTCATCGGCGGAGGGGCTCTTTACACCCCCGCCGGCATCGGGTAACTTGTCCAACTACTTCCAAAAATTTGGACTTTTGATTTCTGCCGCTTCTACCTCCCTTAGAGACAAAAGAGAGGGAGAGTCTTCCCCGGCATCACACCGAACTTGCGTCCGGCATAGTGAACATCCGAGTCATCTTCCTCTCTACAAGAGGCTACTACAGAGAGACCAGGCGAAACACTCCTTGGAGATCCCCCACATGGGGACCAGCCGCAGAATGTGCTCAACCAACCTCGGAGATCCGAACTTGTCACCTTTCCAGCACAGCCTAGGGAGGCGTTCAGCTGTCCGTACCGGGTGACGGTATTCGGTTCCGAGTTCCTGGAGCGCTCGGTACGTGGGTTGCCTCCCCTACGAAAGACTCGCAGGAGCCCACGCCCTAATAACAACCAGGGACGCCGGTAGAGCGATCGCTCAACACACACGCGCTTTTGTAAGGTTATCGCCCAACCTATCCAATTTGCGAGCTGTGCAATACACACAGCTCGGCCCAACCAGGAGTCGAACCTGGGCACTCCCGACTTGCGCCGGGCGCTCTACCACTGAGCTATTGGGACCGGCAGCTCCACCTCAAAGTTGGCTACCTGATCAACTAACGCCGGGGACCACGCTTCGATCCCCACCCCGGTCAAGTCTTTTTTCAGCGTTATCCTGCCTGTTCTCCATCATGGTTGTGTTGGCGTGATTTTCTAATAATTATGCACACTTTTCCCGAATTTTTGCATATTCCTGCAATTAACTTATCGTTTTTTTGGCTAATTATTGGTCTTCGGCGAGACTAGAGTTCGATCCCCACCATGGACATGCCTTTTTCCAGTGTTTTGTCAGCTTCTCCCCATCATGGTTGTGTTGGCGTGATTTTTCTGATGATTATGCACATTTTTCCCGAATTTTTTGCATATTCCTGCAATTAACTAATCGCTTTTTGGCTAATTATTGGTCTTCGGCGGGACCAGAGTTCGATCCCCGCCATGGACATGCCTTTTTTTCTTCCATATTTCTGCCTGAACCCATTTACTGTGGATATGTGTGTGTCACCCAGTATTTTTCATGAATTTCCTGAATTTTTCTGCATGATTTTGCAGCTAATTGATTGATTTTGAGGATTTGCGGGAGTGCGGAGTGCCTCCCACTGTTTACGTCATCAACCCAAGATCCTGGGTTCGATCCCCGGTCGAGTACCTTACCTTTTTTCACTACTCCCCCTATCCCCCACCCCCAGATTGCGTCAGTATCTTGTTTATCTCTTTGTATGCAAGTTTCCTGATTTTTTCAGTGCAAATTTCCAGCTATTTTTTGCTATATGCTATCATTTTTGCTATATGCTATCTTCTCTTTGCACTCAGGCCAGACGGGCAGGTCTGGGCCATGACCTACTGTCTGTGACCTTCCTCACGTAGCATGCCCGACTGCCTTTGTTGTCTGGCCGCCAAGCACTACGGATGTCAAGATCGCAACATATTTTTATTATTTTTGGTGATTTTAAATTGCTTTCGCACATAATTTATGCACACAAAGCACACCAATATTTTTCATTTTTTCTTTTCCTTCAAAATGTTGCTATTTCTACAATTTTTTCATTCACTTTTTTCAGTCAATTATTAAATAGTTGTATTGACTAATGTGCACTATATATACCACTGCACAAGCACAAGCTCCTCAGTCACACGCAAACACTGAGCCTCTGTATAGGCGTTACGTGCCGTAATTTGCAAATAAATGTGATTCAGTTTTTAGCTGTGCTTGTTTTTATTTTTCTGGTTGTTTGTTAATGTGCGTTGGCGTGGTCTTAAGACGGCCATTTTGCTTTAAGTGATTTGGTTCGTTTTCTAACTCTAACCTACCCTGTCGACTCACGCCACCCGATCTACAAGCAGCCAGACGCAGTGACATCATCCGCAACTTTATTTATTTCCGGCCTTCTCTTCTTACCCGTGGTGGCTCGTTGCGACGACCACCACGCGCACGGTATATACTCCTTAAAGTCCGTATCTTCTGAAGAGATTGCTTTCCGCCGTTTTCTGTTTAAGAACCAGCCAATAAGGATTCAACCCACTTGGCCGATAGCTATTTTCCAAGGCACCCGTCAGCCACGCAGCTAACCCGGGTTCGAGCCTAGCAGCAGTCACTGCTTCAACTTGCTCCTTTCACCAGAACATCACGCGGCGGCCAAGACCCCGCCGCGTTCACGGTACTTTCCATTTAAACTAGTATCAGATTCGAAGTGATCTGTCCGCCATTTTCTCTTCGGTACGCTCGAGCCACTACGACCGGTCCCTGAAGAATGCCAACGGAAGGCACCAGCAGCCATCATGCTCTCCAGGAGTACCTGCAGGCGGAGTTCACATCCACAGAGCTGCTTCAGGACCAAAGGATCCGCCATATCGGGAAACTGCTTGCCAAGATAGACGACCTCAACGCTGCAATCGACCGCCACAGAGAATATGGGGACATCGGCTACCCCACAATTCTGCCCTCGTGCCGCACGATCCAGTCACCAAGCCCTTCCCTCCTAGACGACAACCTTGTCAACGAAATGAACAAGATTCTCCACGAATGCGGTGAGAAGCTAACCAAAGTTCTTCTCGAGGCCCAAGTCAAGGAGAGGGGACGACCTACAGAAGGAGGTGCTTGAAGCCGTTGGGCAGATGAATCCCAATGAAGAACAAACAGCCGCCATTCTACTTCAAAGAAAACGAAGACGCCGGCTCGATGGCAATATCAAGGATCTACCACCAATCAAGGAGGCCCTCCCATTCCTCCGAGCTCCGGACATCTCAAAAGGGGAGCGTTTCATTGTCGCCAACCGAGAGTTAGCAGGAATCTTCTCAACTGGGAAACGACAACCACGTGGTGGAGACAAAACCGAGCCCGGCCACACAAGACGGCAGCAGAATCGCAGCGAAAGCGGTAATGGAGACCAAGGCGGCAGTAGAAATCACTCCTGGAATGGACATCAGAACGAGCAGAACTCTTCCGACCAGGAAAACGACAACGACAACGGTCAACCGAAACGGGTAAAATTCCGGAATCAACATAGTAACTTTGGGAACAGGCGCCTCGGTACCAGCAACCACAGCAACAACAGCAACCGTCACTACAACCAAGGTACCGGTCGCAACAACAGACGCCACTGACAACCTGGTAAAACCCGCTGTTCAACTGATGCCGACCACTGCAATGAAAAACGACCACGAGACACGGTTTGACGATTTGGCCTTTTACGACGCTTATTCCAAAACCCCAGCAGCCACTCCACCAACCCTGGACTCGGACCTAGTGAATACCTGGCGGCGGCTTATCTCCTCCTGCATTGGATTTCGTTCCAAGCCGAGGACCATCTAGCAAAACGTCACCAGGACCATAGGACAGGACCGTTTTTGCGGCTACGCCGCAAAGAACCATCCATCCCACCCGGAACCAACTGCTTCCACAACGCCTCAAAGGACTACAGGGACTAAGGGCCTCCGGCGGGCAGCCTAGACTAACCTAACTTTATGACCCAGGTTACTCTGATGATTTTTTCGATTCTCGAAAAAATACCTACCGGTGTCTTTTCCTACCCGGGAGCTACCTACTCCGGAAATCGCGCGCCGGTCAGGAGAAAGACGCAGCTGCACTTTTTCATCTCATCGGCGGAGGGGCTCTTTACACCCCCGCCGGCATCGGGTAACTTGTCCAACTACTTCCAAAAATTTGGACTTTGATTTCTGCCGCTTCTACCTCCCTTAGAGACAAAAGAGAGGGAGAGTCTTCCCCGGCATCACACCGAACTTGCGTCCGGCATAGTGAACATCCGAGTCATCTTCCTCTCTACAAGAGGCTACTACAGAGAGACCAGGCGAAACACTCCTTGGAGATCCCCCACATGGGGACCAGCCGCAGAATGTGCTCAACCAACCTCGGAGATCCGAACTTGTCACCTTTCCAGCACAGCCTAGGGAGGCGTTCAGCTGTCCGTACCGGGTGACGGTATTCGGTTCCGAGTTCCTGGAGCGCTCGGTACGTGGGTTGCCTCCCCTACGAAAGACTCGCAGGAGCCCACGCCCTAATAACAACCAGGGACGCCGGTAGAGCGATCGCTCAACACACACGCGCTTTTGTAAGGTTATCGCCCAACCTATCCAATTTGCGAGCTGTGCAATACACACAGCTCGGCCCAACCAGGAGTCGAACCTGGGCACTCCCGACTTGCGCCGGGCGCTCTACCACTGAGCTATTGGGACCGGCAGCTCCACCTCAAAGTTGGCTACCTGATCAACTAACGCCGGGGACCACGCTTCGATCCCCACCCCGGTCAAGTCTTTTTTCAGCGTTATCCTGCCTGTTCTCCATCATGGTTGTGTTGGCGTGATTTTCTAATAATTATGCACACTTTTCCCGAATTTTTGCATATTCCTGCAATTAACTTATCGTTTTTTTTTGGCTAATTATTGGTCTTCGGCGAGACTAGAGTTCGATCCCCACCATGGACATGCCTTTTTCCAGTGTTTTGTCAGCTTCTCCCCATCATGGTTGTGTTGGCGTGATTTTTTCTGATGATTATGCACATTTTTCCCGAATTTTTTGCATATTCCTGCAATTAACTTATCGTTTTTTTGGCTAATTATTGGTCTTCGGCGAGACCAGAGTTCGATCCCCGCCATGGACATGCCTTTTTTCTTCCATATTTCTGCCTGAACCCATTTACTGTGGATATGTGTGTGTCACCCAGTATTTTTCATGAATTTCCTGAATTTTTCTGCATGATTTTGCAGCTAATTGATTGATTTTGAGGATTTGCGGGAGTGCGGAGTGCCTCCCACTGTTTACGTCATCAACCCCAAGATCCTGGGTTCGATCCCCGGTCGAGTACCTTACCTTTTTTCACTACTCCCCCTAATCCCCCACCCCCAGATTGCGTCAGTATCTTGTTTATCTCTTTGTATGCAAGTTTCCTGATTTTTTCAGTGCAAATTTCCAGCTATTTTTGCTATATGCTATCATTTTTGCTATATGCTATCTTCTCTTTGCACTCAGGCCAGACGGGCAGGTCTGGGCCATGACCTACTGTCTGTGACCTTCCTCACGTAGCATGCCCGACTGCCTTTGTTGTCTGGCCGCCAAGCACTACGGATGTCAAGATCGCAACATATTTTTATTATTTTGGTGATTTAAATTGCTTTCGCACATAATTTATGCACACAAAGCACACCAATATTTTTCATTTTTCTTTTCCTTCAAAATGTTGCTATTTCTACAATTTTTTCATTCACTTTTTTCAGTCAATTATTAAATAGTTGTATTGACTAATGTGCACTATATATACCACTGCACAAGCACAAGCTCCTCAGTCACACGCAAACACTGAGCCTCTGTATAGGCGTTACGTGCCGTAATTTGCAAATAAATGTGATTCAGTTTTTAGCTGTGCTTGTTTTTATTTTTCTGGTTGTTTGTTAATGTGCGTTGGCGTGGTCTTAAGACGGCCATTTTGCTTTAAGTGATTTGGTTCGTTTTCTAACTCTAACCTACCCTGTCGACTCACGCCACCCGATCTACAAGCAGCCAGACGCAGTGACATCATCCGCAACTTTATTTATTTCCGGCCTTCTCTTCTTACCCGTGGTGGCTCGTTGCGACGACCACCACGCGCACGGTATATACTCCTTAAAGTCCGTATCTTCTGAAGAGATTGCTTTCCGCCGTTTTCTGTTTAAGAACCAGCCAATAAGGATTCAACCCACTTGGCCGATAGCTATTTTCCAAGGCACCCGTCAGCCACGCAGCTAACCCGGGTTCGAGCCTAGCAGCAGTCACTGCTTCAACTTGCTCCTTTCACCAGAACATCACGCGGCGGCCAAGACCCGCCGCGTTCACGGTACTTTCCATTTAAACTAGTATCAGATTCGAAGTGATCTGTCCGCCATTTTCTCTTCGGTACGCTCGAGCCACTACGACCGGTCCCTGAAGAATGCCAACGGAAGGCACCAGCAGCCATCATGCTCTCCAGGAGTACCTGCAGGCGGAGTTCACATCCACAGAGCTGCTTCAGGACCAAAGGATCCGCCATATCGGGAAACTGCTTGCCAAGATAGACGACCTCAACGCTGCAATCGACCGCCACAGAGAATATGGGGACATCGGCTACCCCACAATTCTGCCCTCGTGCCGCACGATCCAGTCACCAAGCCCTTCCCTCCTAGACGACAACCTTGTCAACGAAATGAACAAGATTCTCCACGAATGCGGTGAGAAGCTAACCAAAGTTCTTCTCGAGGCCCAAGTCAAGGAGAGGGGACGACTACAGAAGGAGGTGCTTGAAGCCGTTGGGCAGATGAATCCCAATGAAGAACAAACAGCCGCCATTCTACTTCAAAGACAACGAAGACGCCGGCTCGATGGCAACATCAAGGATCTACCACCAATCAAGGAGGCCCTCCCATTCCTCCGAGCTCCGGACATCTCAAAAGGGGAGCGTTTCATTGTCGCCAACCGAGAGTTAGCAGGAATCTTCTCAACTGGGAAACGACAACCACGTGGTGGAGACAAAACCGAGCCCGGCCACACAAGACGGCAGCAGAATCGCAGCGAAAGCGGTAATGGAGACCAAGGCGGCAGTAGAAATCACTCCTGGAATGGACATCAGAACGAGCAGAACTCTTCCGACCAGGAAAACGACAACGACAACGGTCAACCGAAACGGGTAAAATTCCGGAATCAACATAGTAACTTTGGGAACAGGCGCCTCGGTACCAGCAACCACAGCAACAACAGCAACCGTCACTACAACCAAGGTACCGGTCGCAACAACAGACGCCACTGACAACCTGGTAAAACCCGCTGTTCAACTGATGCCGACCACTGCAATGAAAAACGACCACGAGACACGGTTTGACGATTTGGCCTTTTACGACGCTTATTCCAAAACCCCAGCAGCCACTCCACCAACCCTGGACTCGGACCTAGTGAATACCTGGCGGCGGCTTATCTCCTCCTGCATTGGATTTCGTTCCAAGCCGAGGACCATCTAGCAAAACGTCACCAGGACCATAGGACAGGACCGTTTTTGCGGCTACGCCGCAAAGAACCATCCATCCCACCCGGAACCAACTGCTTCCACAACGCCTCAAAGGACTACAGGGACTAAGGGCCTCCGGCGGGCAGCCTAGACTAACCTAACTTTATGACCCAGGTTACTCTGATGATTTTTTCGATTCTCGAAAAAATACCTACCGGTGTCTTTTCCTACCCGGGAGCTACCTACTCCGGAAATCGCGCGCCGGTCAGGAGAAAGACGCAGCTGCACTTTTTCATCTCATCGGCGGAGGGGCTCTTTACACCCCCGCCGGCATCGGGTAACTTGTCCAACTACTTCCAAAAATTTGGACTTTGATTTCTGCCGCTTCTACCTCCCTTAGAGACAAAAGAGAGGGAGAGTCTTCCCCGGCATCACACCGAACTTGCGTCCGGCATAGTGAACATCCGAGTCATCTTCCTCTCTACAAGAGGCTACTACAGAGAGACCAGGCGAAACACTCCTTGGAGATCCCCCACATGGGGACCAGCCGCAGAATGTGCTCAACCAACCTCGGAGATCCGAACTTGTCACCTTTCCAGCACAGCCTAGGGAGGCGTTCAGCTGTCCGTACCGGGTGACGGTATTCGGTTCCGAGTTCCTGGAGCGCTCGGTACGTGGGTTGCCTCCCCTACGAAAGACTCGCAGGAGCCCACGCCCTAATAACAACCAGGGACGCCGGTAGAGCGATCGCTCAACACACACGCGCTTTTGTAAGGTTATCGCCCAACCTATCCAATTTGCGAGCTGTGCAATACACACAGCTCGGCCCAACCAGGAGTCGAACCTGGGCACTCCCGACTTGCGCCGGGCGCTCTACCACTGAGCTATTGGGACCGGCAGCTCCACCTCAAAGTTGGCTACCTGATCAACTAACGCCGGGGACCACGCTTCGATCCCCACCCCGGTCAAGTCTTTTTTCAGCGTTATCCTGCCTGTTCTCCATCATGGTTGTGTTGGCGTGATTTTCTAATAATTATGCACACTTTTCCCGAATTTTTGCATATTCCTGCAATTAACTTATCGTTTTTTTGGCTAATTATTGGTCTTCGGCGAGACTAGAGTTCGATCCCCACCATGGACATGCCTTTTTCCAGTGTTTTGTCAGCTTCTCCCCATCATGGTTGTGTTGGCGTGATTTTTCTGATGATTATGCACATTTAACTAATCGCTTTTTGGCTAATTATTGGTCTTCGGCGGGACCAGAGTTCGATCCCCGCCATGGACATGCCTTTTTTCTTCCATATTTCTGCCTGAACCCATTTACTGTGGATATGTGTGTGTCACCCAGTATTTTTCATGAATTTCCTGAATTTTTCTGCATGATTTTGCAGCTAATTGATTGATTTTGAGGATTTGCGGGAGTGCGGAGTGCCTCCCACTGTTTACGTCATCAACCCCAAGATCCTGGGTTCGATCCCCGGTCGAGTACCTTACCTTTTTTCACTACTCCCCCTATCCCCCACCCCCAGATTGCGTCAGTATCTTGTTTATCTCTTTGTATGCAAGTTTCCTGATTTTTTCAGTGCAAATTTCCAGCTATTTTTGCTATATGCTATCATTTTTGCTATATGCTATCTTCTCTTTGCACTCAGGCCAGACGGGCAGGTCTGGGCCATGACCTACTGTCTGTGACCTTCCTCACGTAGCATGCCCGACTGCCTTTGTTGTCTGGCCGCCAAGTACTACGGATGTCAAGATCGCAACATATTTTTATTATTTTTGGTGATTTAAATTGCTTTCGCACATAATTTATGCACGCAAAGCACACCAATATTTTTCATTTTTCTTTTCCTTCAAAATGTTGCTATTTCTACAATTTTTCATTCACTTTTTTCAGTCAATTATTAAATAGTTGTATTGACTAATATGCACTATATATACCACTGCACAAGCACAAGCTCCTCAGTCACACGCAAACACTGAGCCTCTGTATAGGCGTTACGTGCCGTAATTTGCAAATAAATGTGATTCAGTTTTTAGCTGTGCTTGTTTTTATTTTTCTGGTTGTTTGTTAATGTGCGTTGGCGTGGTCTTAAGACGGCCATTTTGCTTTAAGTGATTTGGTTCGTCTTCTAACTCTAACCTATCCTGTCGACTCACGCCACCCGATCTACAAGCAGCCAGACGCAGTGACAACATCCGCCATCTTGACTTAAGCCTTCTTTTCTTACCCGTGGTGGCTCGTTGCGACGACCACCACGCTCACGGTATTTTCTCCATAGATTTCGTATCGTCTGAACCGATTGCTGTCCGCCATCTTTTTGTTAAGATTCCAGCAAACAAAGGATCGACCCATTGATCCAATAGCCGAGCTGCAACACAGCATCCAGCCACGCGGTTGACCCGGGTTCGAGACCAGCAGCAGCCAATCACCCTTGATCTTACTTATTTCATCTTTAGTAAGAATGGCAACGGGAGGCACAAGCAGCCATAATGCTCTCCAGGAGTATCTGCAGACGGAATTCAAATCAACTGAGCTACTTCAGGACGAAAGAGTTCGCCATATCGGGAAGCTACTAGCCAAGATAGACGACCTCAACGCTGCAATCGATCGCCACAGGGAATATGGGGACATCGGCTACCCCACAATTCTGCCCTCGTGCCGGACGATCCAGTCACCAAGCCCTTCCCTCCTGGACGACAACCTGGTCAACGAGATGAACAAGATCCTCCACGAATGCGGTGAGAAGCTAACCAAAGTTCTTCTCGAGGCCCAAGTCAAGGAGAGGGGACGACTACAGAAGGAGGTGCTTGAAGCCGTTGGGCAGATGAATCCCAATGAAGAACAAACAGCCGCCATTCTACTTCAAAGAAAACGAAGACGCCGGCTCGATGGCAATATCAAGGATCTACCACCAATCAAGGGGGCCCTCCCATTCCTTCGAGCTCCAGACCTCTCAAAAGGGGAACGCTCTATTGTCGCCAACCGAGAGATAGCAGGAATCTTCTCAACTGGGACACGACAACCACGCAGTGGAGGGGAAACCGGGCCCGGCCATGCAAGACAGCAGCGAAAGCGAACCGAAAGTGGTAGTGGAAACCAAGGCGGCCGTAGACATCACTCCCGGGACGAGCATCAACACGGACAGAGCTCTTCTGACCAGGAGAATGACAACGACAACAACGAACAACCAAAACGCTTAAGATTCCAGAACCAGCAGAGGAACTTCGGAAGCAGGGGCCTGAATACCAGCAACCACAACTACCGCCAAGGAGCTGGTCGCAACGGAAGACGCCACTGAGGACCTGGAAAGCCCCGTTGCTCCAATGATGCCGACCACTGCGACGAAAATTGACCACGAGACGGTTCGACGATTTGGCTTTTAACGACGCTCATTCCAAAACCCAAGCAGCCATTCCACCCACCCTGGACGCGGATCTAGTGAATCTCTGACGGCGGCTTATCTCCTCCTGCATTGGATTTTGTTCCAAGCCGAGGAACTTCTAGCAAAACGCCGTCAGAACCATGGGACAGGATTGTTTTTTGCGGCCACGCCGCAAAAAAGCCAACCAACCTACCCGGGTGCATCCACAACGCCTCAAAAGACTTCAGGGACTAAGGGCCTCCGGCGGGCAGCCTAGCCTAACCTAACTTTATGACCCAGGTTACTCTGATGATTTTTTCGATTCTCGAAAAAATACCTATCGGTATCTTTTACCTACCCGGGAGCAACCTACTCCGGAAATTGCGTGCCGGTAACAAGAAAGACGCAGCTGCACTTTTTCATCTCATCGGCGGAGGAGCCCTTTACACCCCCGCCGGCATCTGGTAACTTGTCCAACTATTTCCAAAAATTTGGACTTTGATTTCTGCCGCCTCTACCTCCCTTAGAGACAAAAGAGAGGGAGAGTCTTCCCCGGCATCACACCGAACTTGCGTCCGGCATAGTGAACATCCGAGTCATCTTCCTCTCTACAAGAGGCTACTACAGAGAGACCAGGCGAAACACTCTTTGGAGATCCCCCACGTGGGGACCAGCCGCAGAATGTGCTCAACCAACCTCGGAGATCCGAACTTGTCACCTTTCCAGCACAGCCTAGGGAGGCGTTCAGCTGTCCGTACCGGGTGACGGTATTCGGTTCCGAGTTCCTGGAGCGCTCGGTACGTGGGTTGCCTCCCCTACGAAATACTCGCAGGAGCCCACGCCCTAATAACAACCAGGGACGCCGGTAGAGCGATCGCTCAACACACACGCGCTTTTGTAAGGTTATCGCCCAACCTATCCAATTTGTGAACTGTGCAATACACACAGCTCGGCCCAACCCGGAATCGAACCGAGGCATTCCCGGCTTGCGCCAGTGTCGCTCTACCACTGAGCTATTGGGACCGGCAGCTCCACCTCAAAGTTGGCTACCTGATCAACTAACACCGGGGACCACGCTTCGATCCCCACCCCGGTCAAGTCTTTTTTTCAGTATTTTCCTGCCTTTTCTCCATCATGGTTGTGTTGGAGTGATTTTTCTGATAATTATGCACATTTTTCCCGAATTTTTTGCATATTCCTGCAATTAACTAATCGCTTTTTAGCTAATTATCGGTCTTCGGCGGGACCAGAGTTCGATCCCCGCCATGTACATGCCTTTTTTCTTCCATATTTCTGCCTGAACCCATTTACTGTGGATATGTGTGTGTCACCCAGTATTTTTCATGAATTTCCTGGATTTTTCTGCATGTTTTTGCAGCTAATTGATTGATTTTGAGCAGATTTAGTGGATTTGCGGGAGTGCGGAGTGCCTCCCACTGTTTACGTCATCAACCCCAAGATCCTGGGTTCGATCCCCGGTCGAGTACCTTACCTTTTTTCACTGCTCCCCCTATCCCCCACCCCCAGATTGCGTCAGTATCTTATTTATTTCTTTGTATGCAAGTCTTCTGATTTTCTCGGTGCAAATTTTCAGTTATTTTTTCTATGTGCTATCATTTTTGCTATATGCTACTTTTTCTATATGCTATCATTTTTGCTATATGCTATTTTTTCTATATGCTATCATTTTTGCTATATGCTATTTTTTCTTTGCACTTAGGCCAGACGGGCAGGTCTGGGCCATGACCTACTGTCTGTGACCTTCCTCACGTAGCATGCCCGACTGCCTTTGTTGTCTGGCCGCCAAGTACTACGGATGTCAAGATCGCAACATATTTTTATTATTTTTGGTGATTTAAATTGCTTTCGCACATAATTTATGCACGCAAAGCACACCAATATTTTTCATTTTTCTTTTCCTTCAAAATGTTGCTATTTCTACAATTTTTCATTCACTTTTTTCAGTCAATTATTAAATAGTTGTATTGACTAATATGCACTATATATACCACTGCACAAGCACAAGCTCCTCAGTCACACGCAAACACTGAGCCTCTGTATAGGCGTTACGTGCCGTAATTTGCAAATAAATGTGATTCAGTTTTTAGCTGTGCTTGTTTTTATTTTTCTGGTTGTTTGTTAATGTGCGTTGGCGTGGTCTTAAGACGGCCATTTTGCTTTAAGTGATTTGGTTCGTCTTCTAACTCTAACCTATCCTGTCGACTCACGCCACCCGATCTACAAGCAGCCAGACGCAGTGACAACATCCGCCATCTTGACTTAAGCCTTCTTTTCTTACCCGTGGTGGCTCGTTGCGACGACCACCACGCTCACGGTATTTTCTCCATAGATTTCGTATCGTCTGAACCGATTGCTGTCCGCCATCTTTTTGTTAAGATTCCAGCAAACAAAGGATCGACCCATTGATCCAATAGCCGAGCTGCAACACAGCATCCAGCCACGCGGTTGACCCGGGTTCGAGACCAGCAGCAGCCAATCACCCTTGATCTTACTTATTTCATCTTTAGTAAGAATGGCAACGGGAGGCACAAGCAGCCATAATGCTCTCCAGGAGTATCTGCAGACGGAATTCAAATCAACTGAGCTACTTCAGGACGAAAGAGTTCGCCATATCGGGAAGCTACTAGCCAAGATAGACGACCTCAACGCTGCAATCGATCGCCACAGGGAATATGGGGACATCGGCTACCCCACAATTCTGCCCTCGTGCCGGACGATCCAGTCACCAAGCCCTTCCCTCCTGGACGACAACCTGGTCAACGAGATGAACAAGATCCTCCACGAATGCGGTGAGAAGCTAACCAAGGTACTTCTCGAGGCCCAAGTCAAAGAGAGGGGACGACTCCAGAAGGAGGTGCTTGAAGCCATCGGACAGATGAACCCCAACGAGGAACAAACGGCCGCCATCCTACTTCAAAGACAACGAAGACGCCGGCTCGATGGCAACATCAAGGATCTACCACCAATCAAGGGGGCCCTCCCATTCCTTCGAGCTCCAGACCTCTCAAAAGGGGAACGCTCTATTGTCGCCAACCGAGAGATAGCAGGAATCTTCTCAACTGGGACACGACAACCACGCAGTGGAGGGGAAACCGGGCCCGGCCATGCAAGACAGCAGCGAAAGCGAACCGAAAGTGGTAGTGGAAACCAAGGCGGCCGTAGACATCACTCCCGGGACGAGCATCAACACGGACAGAGCTCTTCTGACCAGGAGAATGACAACGACAACAACGAACAACCAAAACGCTTAAGATTCCAGAACCAGCAGAGGAACTTCGGAAGCAGGGGCCTGAATACCAGCAACCACAACTACCGCCAAGGAGCTGGTCGCAACGGAAGACGCCACTGAGGACCTGGAAAGCCCCGTTGCTCCAATGATGCCGACCACTGCGACGAAAATTGACCACGAGACGGTTCGACGATTTGGCTTTTAACGACGCTCATTCCAAAACCCAAGCAGCCATTCCACCCACCCTGGACGCGGATCTAGTGAATCTCTGACGGCGGCTTATCTCCTCCTGCATTGGATTTTGTTCCAAGCCGAGGAACTTCTAGCAAAACGCCGTCAGAACCATGGGACAGGATTGTTTTTTGCGGCCACGCCGCAAAAAAGCCAACCAACCTACCCGGGTGCATCCACAACGCCTCAAAAGACTTCAGGGACTAAGGGCCTCCGGCGGGCAGCCTAGCCTAACCTAACTTTATGACCCAGGTTACTCTGATGATTTTTTCGATTCTCGAAAAAATACCTATCGGTATCTTTTACCTACCCGGGAGCAACCTACTCCGGAAATTGCGTGCCGGTAACAAGAAAGACGCAGCTGCACTTTTTCATCTCATCGGCGGAGGAGCCCTTTACACCCCCGCCGGCATCTGGTAACTTGTCCAACTATTTCCAAAAATTTGGACTTTGATTTCTGCCGCCTCTACCTCCCTTAGAGACAAAAGAGAGGGAGAGTCTTCCCCGGCATCACACCGAACTTGCGTCCGGCATAGTGAACATCCGAGTCATCTTCCTCTCTACAAGAGGCTACTACAGAGAGACCAGGCGAAACACTCTTTGGAGATCCCCCACGTGGGGACCAGCCGCAGAATGTGCTCAACCAACCTCGGAGATCCGAACTTGTCACCTTTCCAGCACAGCCTAGGGAGGCGTTCAGCTGTCCGTACCGGGTGACGGTATTCGGTTCCGAGTTCCTGGAGCGCTCGGTACGTGGGTTGCCTCCCCTACGAAATACTCGCAGGAGCCCACGCCCTAATAACAACCAGGGACGCCGGTAGAGCGATCGCTCAACACACACGCGCTTTTGTAAGGTTATCGCCCAACCTATCCAATTTGTGAACTGTGCAATACACACAGCTCGGCCCAACCCGGAATCGAACCGAGGCATTCCCGGCTTGCGCCAGTGTCGCTCTACCACTGAGCTATTGGGACCGGCAGCTCCACCTCAAAGTTGGCTACCTGATCAACTAACACCGGGGACCACGCTTCGATCCCCACCCCGGTCAAGTCTTTTTTTCAGTATTTTCCTGCCTTTTCTCCATCATGGTTGTGTTGGAGTGATTTTTCTGATAATTATGCACATTTTTCCCGAATTTTTTGCATATTCCTGCAATTAACTAATCGCTTTTTAGCTAATTATCGGTCTTCGGCGGGACCAGAGTTCGATCCCCGCCATGTACATGCCTTTTTTCTTCCATATTTCTGCCTGAACCCATTTACTGTGGATATGTGTGTGTCACCCAGTATTTTTCATGAATTTCCTGGATTTTTCTGCATGTTTTTGCAGCTAATTGATTGATTTTGAGCAGATTTAGTGGATTTGCGGGAGTGCGGAGTGCCTCCCACTGTTTACGTCATCAACCCCAAGATCCTGGGTTCGATCCCCGGTCGAGTACCTTACCTTTTTTCACTGCTCCCCCTATCCCCCACCCCCAGATTGCGTCAGTATCTTATTTATTTCTTTGTATGCAAGTCTTCTGATTTTCTCGGTGCAAATTTTCAGTTATTTTTTCTATGTGCTATCATTTTTGCTATATGCTACTTTTTCTATATGCTATCATTTTTGCTATATGCTATTTTTTCTATATGCTATCATTTTTGCTATATGCTATTTTTTCTTTGCACTTAGGCCAGACGGGCAGGTCTGGGCCATGACCTACTGTCTGTGACCTTCCTCACGTAGCATGCCCGACTGCCTTTGTTGTCTGGCCGCCAAGTACTACGGATGTCAAGATCGCAACATATTTTTATTATTTTTGGTGATTTAAATTGCTTTCGCACATAATTTATGCACGCAAAGCACACCAATATTTTTCATTTTTCTTTTCCTTCAAAATGTTGCTATTTCTACAATTTTTCATTCACTTTTTTCAGTCAATTATTAAATAGTTGTATTGACTAATATGCACTATATATACCACTGCACAAGCACAAGCTCCTCAGTCACACGCAAACACTGAGCCTCTGTATAGGCGTTACGTGCCGTAATTTGCAAATAAATGTGATTCAGTTTTTAGCTGTGCTTGTTTTTATTTTTCTGGTTGTTTGTTAATGTGCGTTGGCGTGGTCTTAAGACGGCCATTTTGCTTTAAGTGATTTGGTTCGTCTTCTAACTCTAACCTAACCTAACCTAACCCCCATAACCTAACCTAACCAACCTAACCTAACCTAACCTAACCTAACCTAACCTAACCTAACCTAACCCATAGCGGGAGCGGTTTGTGATTGGTTATAACCTATCCTGGACAAATTACTGGACAGTTACAAATCACACGAGAAGCGGAGATGGAAAAGACCAACCGGAAGTTCTTTGAAAAAAATATATTCAATCCGGATATAAAGACCAACTGGAATAAGCAGAATGCAAGACTTAACGCCGAAAGTACTCCTATCGATGAACCTGGTGTGAAGAATGCCCAAGTTTAAACGCGCGGGACCTCCATTGAATAAGCCACGGCTTGTTTGGTGACCTCAGTGTTTGGACGGAAGGAAGTCTTACACATGATGATCAGAGAGGGAAGAAATCGGTAGCATCCGGATATGAAGATCTACTAATAATAGAGCAGAATGCAAGACTCAGCCCAAGGAGTATTCCTAATGAAGAGATAAATGTGAGATCGGCTTTATTCTGAATGCGCGGGACTTCCGTTGAATGAGCCTTGGCTCGTTTGATGACCTCAGTGTTTGGAATGAAGAGGATTCTTTACATGAAACTCGGAGAGAGGAATAAATGATAGGCTTAACGATCGTCCACACGGAACGTGAAATTATGGATAAAAGCGAAGACCGCCGTAGAAAGAAAGCAGAAGGAATTACAAACACTATATCATCTTTAATTTTATTCCGGGTGAAAATGAAGAACGTACAACCAACACATGAATAACAAAAGAATTTCGAGGTCTTCCGCATAATAAACTAAATAGAAAAAAGGAAGAAACTTATCCGGAACTGACTTGCAAAGAATTGAAGAATTTCCGGATAGAAATTAGAAGAAGAAAAACACCCAATTAAGCCACTGGACCATAACCTGTAAGATTAAAATGAAAGTCAATAAACTAATTGATGGAAAAAAGCGAATCAAGATATTACCGGCTGGATATTGGAATAAGTAATGTTCCATCTGTAGTTGACATGATTGCAACACTGGAATACGAGATCCAAGGCTGTCAATGGACATCTGAAGAGAAGCTAGACGATCGAGTACTTCCGGAGACACAACTCCTTGCGGAGCAACGGCAACGGTAGCAGACCCAGAATCATCAGGAACAACTTCTTGAGGGGAATCAACAGCCATATTGGGAGACGCGGTGTTAAGGTCCAACGCTTGGAGGACTAGGAATTGAAGATAAGAGCAAGACAATCATGAGATCCAAAAATAATCAAGAATAGAGGCAAAAGAAAATACCAGTAGCAATCTTCTCATTCCCACCCGGAGAATAATCTATGTGAGAAGGATCAACCTCTGAAGGAGTGAAAGGAGCTAAATGACTTCCATCCGGAAGTTCAGCAGGACTCTTGACTAAAAAAAGAAAAAGAAGTTAAGCAAAAAGAAAAAATAAGACGAATAACACTGAAGAAAGTTACCAGATTCAAGATTAGAAGCAGCAGGAATTTCCGTAGACTCGTTCGGAACTGGAACAGAAGAACCCGGTTGAACATCAGTAGAAGGATCGGTAATTAAAGATCCATGGAGCTCGTCCCGTGGAGAAATTGACATATCTAGAAGAAACAAAATTCAAGAATAATACAACTGAAAAGCTATACGGATTCAGAGTAGTGAGCAGATTACCTCCAACAGTTGAACTAGAGAGGACACTAGTAGAACGAGGCGGCGTTCCAGAAGGATTAGGACGCTGAAGAGATACTTCCACATGGACAAACGAAGCAGCATCCTCAGTTCCAGGAGCAGCTTGACTGACAGATTCCCCAAGAACACGGAGAGGAGGCCGAACAGCAGTTTTTTCATCCGGAATTACTGATGGCTCAACTCGAACCAATGTAGAAGATTGAAGAGCACTAAGAAGTGGATCATCATCATCATCGAGAAGACCAGATTGATTAGAGGATTCTTCTCCATCATCAGAAGTCGAACCAGCAGAAGACATGTCCTGATCATTTTCGGATTCATCGGACTCGAGATAAGCATTGAGACGTGCTACCGGATTGGAAATTACAGCAGGAGGGGACTCTTCCGGGATGCCACTAGTTGGAGTACTAACAACATTGGTGACGGACTCTTCGCGAGAAGAGACTGAGAGCAAGCGAGGCGGCTTGGTCCAGTACAACATCAATTCAAGAACTGGTTCTAAAAAGAAGAGAAAGAAAAAATCAATTACAACTGGCGAATCTATACTAAAGAGGAAAGAACACAAACTTACTTGGAACCTTGTAAACAGATACAAATTCCGTATCAAGATCAGGAAGACTGAATCCATCAATTTGTGGATATCCGGATAAGAAAGGAGGATCAAAAATGGCAATCAGAGAGCTGAACCACCGCATGATGTAATGGATGTTGAATTCAATAAGATCATCAACACAAGAGAGTCGGCGTCGGAAATCAGGCTGACTAGTCAAATCACCCCAATTAGCGACTGAATAAGGATTTCCAGCGATTCCGGCTTGAATATAAGTGCGAGGAATCTGATCACCCTCAGAGCCAGGGATCTCCGGAAGCGTGAGAAGCTTGCAGTAATAGTTCCGGAGAAGAAAATAGCGTTCTACGGAAATCCCATCCTTTTCGAAGGCTGCAAAAGCATTAGAGAGCGCATAGTGAAGAACTCTCTCGCGGAAGAAACTAGAAGGCATGGGGAACGAGTGATTGTGAGGACGAGGCGACCGTCCTGGATCAGCGGAAATCAACTCTCCTGGACAGTCTTCCTTGGGAAACCACTCCGGACGATGTGTAGGAAGATAACAAGTAAGACCTCGTTCGCCCTTGGGATGCTCCTTGGTCCCAACATAAACCTGCAGACTATCGAGCTCCACCCATAACGGACGATGAGGACTGCTGGGAATAAGAAGATAACGAGGTGGAAAATCCTTGTAACTGCAATAAGAAGAAGCAATGAGCAATCAAATAGATGATTAAAAATCTGAAAGAAAAAAGAAAAAAAGTACCTGATGTCACCCAAGCGGAGACAGCGAGTCAACACGTCCAAAGGCACATGAGCAGAAGCCATCCTAGGAAAGAAGTTATACGCGATAAATACTTTGAAAATTACTCGGATTAAAAGGAAGAATTTCCAAGAAGAAACTTAACAAAAGGGACTTAAGGGAAGAGTCAGCTCCGTGGCTGTGGGAATGAAGATAGAGGTCAGATGACTCAACGAGAAAAAGAAAAGCCGAGAGACTTGAAATAACGATCCGGATTATTACGAAGGTCACATTACAACGGAAACAAGAAGAGATGAAATTATTAGCAACTTACGTAAGGCCCAACAGCGACACAACGTCAGGAAGATGGAGATCTACAATGAAGGTCATCCGGAAAAATTGAGAAATTAAAAACGTTTACACCTGAAATTGTTTAAAGAAGAAATTTTTGATGAAGATTACTTACGAAGGAAGAGAGAATGGTGAAGAGCGATTCGGATCTGAAAATTAAAGAAGACAGGAAGATGATTAGTAATGGAACTGGTGTGACGTAATTGACATGGACTACCACGCTGCCCACAACTTTGGAAATTTCTCAACAATTAAAAAAAAAAAAAAAAAAAAAAAAAAAAAAAAAAAAAAAAAAAAAAAAAATAGTCTACAAGAATAAAACTAATGAAAATACTTACAAATCAATGATGATGGAGCGTTGAAGGAGAAGATTTGAAGATAATCCAGAAGAAATTCACTTTTAGAAAATAAAAAGACGTCTGGATGCTGCAATGTTTACGACTGTACTGCAGATCCGATTTCCGAGTAGCCCAGCAGCAACATGCGGTTTTTTCAAACTGGCCACCTAGTGGTGAAAATTTCAACTGCGTACTGGCAACAGCGCGCCACCTACAAATCGACAGAGTCCAGTCCCTACCTGACAGCTCAAGGGTCAACACCTTTGGGAATTCATTCCCGTGAAGTGACCGTGATTTTCACCGTGAATCATCAAGAGGGAGTCGGGAGCAGCTGCAAGTGAACAGTTCTACGCCATTTCCGTGGATTTATTTGTCACCGGCCGCCATTTCCAAGCCTTCAAGAATTTCCGGATAGAAATCGCCGAGTCAACCACTCATCCGGATTGGCCTAAAACTCATCCGGATTTCGTCTAATCAAGTTTCAACGAGTCAATTGTAAGAATGCACAAGATTCTCTTCCTAAATCTGTCCTATCGAGGAAATTGAGAGAGAAAATGGCCATTTTTAATGGAAGATAGAGCCGCAGGCGGCCGCCAAAACCGCACAGAAGTTCCCGCGCCCGCGGAAGTCTATCTTTTTATACTAACAGCAGCAAATTTATTCCTACAGGAAGTCCGGCTCGTTCTCAGTGGACTTGCCGGCATCGCCGAGAAGAACGTCAATAGGACGTGAAGAGAAACGGGAGCGTGGGGATAGGCTTTTGCATAGCGTTTTTCATTTTTTAATCAAGTGTGAATGTCGTGTATGAGCTCTTCCACACCTCCCACCACCCGCACCTGGTTTGACTGAGAGCCGTGTAGTCACACATCACGCTGAAAGTTGAATTCCCGCGCCTGATCAAACTGCTGAGAAGGTAGAGGTTTTCATCCGGAAGGTGAAACCGCTGAGGTGTCGCTGGAGAAGCGCGCTTCTGACCCCCTGTCACTTATTTATGCCTTTCTTTTGTCGCCAGAACGAATTTCCGGATGGATTGTTCATCCGGAAAAAGACAAAAAACAGAGAGATCGGAGTTATGGAGGGGTCGAAATCTCGAGCAGCGTTGTCATACAAAGAGACTTGTTGGCAATGGAGTCACAGGGTGACACCTACGCCAATGCTGCAGGTATAATTGGATTGAACTCCCTGACGAAGCGGTGTGTGATTGCCGGAGAGTAAGAGCTTGCTCGCCTCGCTTTCGAACCTACCCAGCTCTTTGGACTCGTCCGGATTGCATCTCTACCTCACCTATAAACTTGTATTGCGTCGCCGACTAATGCGGGAAGGGAAATTCATCTTTAACTTGTCCGGCCACAGGGCTGAGACCATCCTAGACGATTCCGGATGACAAGATGATGTCCGAATTGAAGAAGATGACCTATCCGGATGCGAGAAAGTCTGCTGTTATTGCGTTAGGGCTGGACCATCTCAGCCGGCGGGAGTACTGGAGCGCCAGTCTCCTTCCGGTTGGATACCGGGAGGCTCGGATGCCGTAATTGCGGATCCGGAGCCTCTCCCACAATGAGAGAAATGCAAGAGTCTGACTGCCGTCGTCCGTGTAGGCCGTTGCCGCCACGGACTGTCACTCACTCGGAGGGCCGGAGCCTTTCTGGTGCCGTGATCCGGACATTTTCTCTCCAACGATCATCGAGTGGTGGCATCCCATGGATACTCAAAGTAGAAAAGAGTCTTGGGCCCATTCCCGGCTTTATGGCTTGCGCTTCCTGCCCGTCTCCTGGAGGAGGCGGCCACAGGGTAGAAGCGTGAGACTGACCGCTGCTGAAGTGTCTCCAAGTATGTAGCCCCTCGGCATACAGTTCGGGGGGAGCATGCCATCTCTCCATGGGTGATTCTCAAGTCTCTGTCTGTAGTAAAAAATCATCCGGATTTATTTTATATTTTTTTTCTCTTGCCATCCGGATTGAAGTAATTGACCATTAGAGAGTAGCTAAAGAAAGACAGAGAAGTTGTTAATCATTCGAAACGCGAACGCAACTTTACCCAGTGTCGGGCGAAGTAGCGGCTGCCAACTATTACCGAGAAGCCACCTTTAAGGGCGCAAGTGGCTCCATCTTTAGTATAGAGCTCCCTCCGGTCCGGACGAGTGCAACAAGTATGTAGCCCCCTGGCACACAGTTCGGGGGGAGCATGCCATCACTTCAAGGATGATTCTCGAGTCTTGATCTGTAGAATATAAAATGTAGATGTCATCCGGATTTATATTTATTTTATTTTTTCTGACGTAAAAGTGATCCGGATTAAAAGATTTTGTTGTAGAAATATTAGAGCGTATTTATTATTTTTTTATTATTACTTTTTCAAACAGTAGGAAAATTTTGAATTAGACAAACTCTTGCCATATTTATATATATTTTTTGTTGTAGGAATTCCACTTTGGAATACAGAATTAGAAATTTACTTAAAAAATCAAATTGAATCATTGAAAAGAAAAGAATTTTCAGTAGAGAGAAGGAGGTTGAGATCATTCCATCATGGACGCAAGAAGATGACCTCTGGATAGCTATGTTTTAGGCACTACGGACCAGTAATCGTTGAGGTTGTGGTATCCGGAAATGTTTGGAATATAGTCTTGAAGGCAACCGATTATAGATGATTTATTGAATTTATTACCAAGGATTCCAGAGGGCTATTTTTTAGGCACTACGGACCAGTAATCGTTGAGGTTGTGGTATCCGGAAATGTTTAGAATCTAGTTCTAGAGGCGTGCGATAAAGAAGATTCCGGTTAGCTATTTTTTAGGCACTACGGACCAGTAATCGTTGAGGTTGTGGTATCCGGAAATGTTTAGAATCTAGTTTAAGAGGCGTGCGACAAGAAGATTCCGTAGAGCTATTTTTTAGGCATCAAGGACCAGTAACCGTTGAGGTTGTGGTATCCGGAAGTGTTTAGAATCTAACTTTAAAGACCAGGCGACAAGAAGATTCCGTAGAGCTATTTTTTAGGCATCAAGGACCAGTAACCGTTGAGGTTGTGGTATCCGGAAGTGTTTAGAATCTAACTTTAAAGACCAGGCGACAAGAAGATTCCGTAGAGCTATTTTTTAGGCATCAAGGACCAGTAACCGTTGAGGTTGTGGTATCCGGAAGTGTTTAGAATCTAACTTTAAAGACCAGGCGACAAGAAGATTCCGTAGAGCTATTTTTTAGGCATCAAGGACCAGTAACCGTTGAGGTTGTGGTATCCGGAAGTGTTTAGAATCTAACTTTAAAGACCAGGCGACAAGAAGATTCCGTAGAGCTATTTTTTAGGCATCAAGGACCAGTAACCGTTGAGGTTGTGGTATCCGGAAGTGTTTAGAATCTAACTTTAAAAATGACAAGACCGACAATAGATACTAGAATTGCCTGTTTTTCGTAAAGATTACAGTTGATTTGAAATATTTATTAACCAATGGAAACTTTTCTTCTTTTATTTTCTCTGACATCAGAATCCGGATAAGGATGCCAGCCATACTAAGCAACAACTTTGTCACCATCAACAATGCCAAGTACAATTTTGACTACATCTTGGTGCCAGGGAGAAAGGCGAACGACTTTAAGTTTTACGTAGCGGTATCCGGATACGATGTCAAGAAGCCACGACCGCTAGATTGGATCTTTGTAAAGATGTCAGCAGAGCACTGTATTGTGTACAGCCCAATTCAGCCATTTATCCTATCGGAGGATCCAGTGGCGCAGTTTGTCCAATTCGCGGAATACGAGCCGGCGGACAAGAGAACCAGATTTAGCAAGATGCGCACCCTGAAGGAAATCAGTCCAGGGGCTTGGCCGACGGAACCCACCCCAGAGCAATCGGTGATTGCAACGAAGCTAGACCTTGAAGCCATTGACCGGATGCTCGACGAGCAAGAAGAAGAACGAGTAGCCAAGGAGAAGAAAGAGTCGATCGCAAAAGAATCCAGCCTGGATGAAGCCATCAAGAAGCACTTGGATGCAGCAGTTGAAAAACTGACACCCAGCAAAATTGAAACGAGCAAACCGGAAGAGAAAAAGCCCAAATCCGAGGAAGAAATACGAAAAGAAATCTCAGCCGAATACGAGGAGCGAGCCAGACGCCAGCGCCAGAATCAACGATACAATCGATCACCGGATAGAAGCCGATACTACGATGATAGACGTCGACGCAGTCCGAGTCCGGACAGAAAGAAGAAGCCGGAAAATGAAGTGATGGAAGTCATCCGCCAAGGGTTCGATAAACTAGCCAAGACGGGAGAACATCAACCGGAAACGACGGAGCAAAAAATCCTACGACAACAGCAAGAACAACTGGCCCTACTGCAACAACAACAGCAGCAAATTCAAATACAGCAGCAGCAATTGCAACTGATGAAACCGGCACACAGAGTCTTTGGAGTCCCAAGTCCGGAATTGGCCAACTTACTTCCTCACCCGGATGGCCAATATCGAGGACCGGTGACTAAACGTCACAGCCTGGATCGCTCACTAGAGTACAGCACAGCATCGACGGAAGTCACTCCAGAACGAACGCGCAAGATTCCGGCTCAACATCCTCCATGGATTCAACCGCGCAACCCGTACGACGGCTATGACTACTGAAGAATAAATGTTGGACATGACTGTTATTGTTTGAAGAGTTTATTCTTGTCCGGTTGTATAACGTGTGTGTCTAAATTAGAGCGTCACAAACTCTAGCCAGCATTACAGAGTCGAAGTTATACCCGGAAAAACTCTTGTAGCAGCCTTATTTATGACTTTGTTTATCCTGTAATTTACCTGCTGAAGAATGAATATCCGAATGATGACCCAAAACCTATGCCCGATTTTATGAGAAATTCCGGATGAAAGCCTATACATAAAGGCCTACCCAATGCAAGAAATTGTACGATGACCCAAAACCTACGCCCGATTTTATGAGAAATTCCGGATGGAAAATAGTATGATGACCCAAAAACCTATGCCCGATTTTATGAGATGACCCAAAACCTACGCCCGATTTTATAAGAAATTCCGGATGGAAAATAGTATGATGACCCAAAACCTATGCCCGATTTTATGAGAAATTCCGGATGAAAGCCTACGCATAAAGGCCTACCCAATACAAGAAATTGTACGGTGACCCAAAACCTACGCCCGATTTTATAGAAAATTCCGGATGAAAAATAGTATGATGACCCAAAACCTTTGCCCGATTTTATGAGAAATTCCGGATGAAAGCCTACGCATAAAGGTCTACCCATAGCAAGAACTTGTACGATGACCCACGCCCGATTTTTTAAGAAATTCCGGATGGAAAATAGTATGATGACCCAAAACCTATGCCCGATTTTATGAGAAATTCCGGATGAAAACCTACGCATAAAGGTCTACCCATAGCAAGAACTTGTACAATGACCCAAAACCTACGCCCGATTTTATAAGAAATTCCGGATGGAAAATAGTATGATGACCCAAAACCTACGCCCGATTTTATAAGAAATTCCGGATGAAAGCCGGTACATAAAGGCCAACCAAAGATGATGACCCAAGACCTATGCCCGATTTTACAAGAAATTCCGGATGGAAACCCGTAAAACCATGGAAAGCGTACGACTAACTCTATAAAGGAATCCGGATGAAAATATTACACTTTACAATAGACTATATTGAAAGGAAAAACAATGACCAACAGGCATCGATATACACCAATGGACATGACCAGCAAATAAAGGAATTTAAATGCACAACTGACTGAAAGAATGCTGAAGAGGCAGACTCGATACGGGCGGAAACAGATGATTCAACTCCCAATAGCTGGGCATATGATAGCGATCCGGACAAACGAAACCTATCAGCAGGAAAGATTGAAAAATTAATTGGAAGAATAAACGAGTAATGGATGACTAGAAAAAATACCCAAGGCTGACATGACGGGAGACCAATGGGTCCATTCGTAACAGGTGGCATAGAGATGAAGCATATCAAGATTGTGAACGCCAAGATCGCGGACCAATTCGGGAGAGTCGGAACGATGAACAGGACCAAATCCGGCAAATATTTCGTGAAGAGGACCAAAATGACCGGCATTTCCATTCAGAAATAGGATGCCGTCCTCGACGGTGCGTGTCAGCGAATGCTTCATCGACTTGAGAATCCAACGACAATTACCCTTGATGAGGGCAGCGCTGGAACCGGGAAAATGCTCGTCATAGAGCTGCCAGAAGAAATGAACTGCAAGCTCCTATTGAAAAATGATGGGAAATTAGAAAAAGTCCGGATAAAGAAAAAATTCCGGATAAGAATTTACCATGGATCGAGCCAACAATAAGCGAAGACGAAGACGATGAAGCAAATAGAGGAGCAACAAATCCTTCTTCATAAACGAATGAAAACCAGTATGACATCGAAGACCCGCGTAACCCATACAAACACGGCGGAAACCACTCCTCCCCTCTTTGGCCCCCGTGCCATGCCGATCACCGAGAGCCCACTGCAGATTCAGCGTCTCGCAAGTAAAATCATTGTAGCCCTCAATCAAGCCAAAACGTGGACGGTACACCTGTCCACCCACGGGATCAAAGATTAGCACGCCCCCACGAAGGCCACGGATAACGAGGCCGCGCTCCAATCCGAGTGGACGAGAAAAATAACCAAAAGGAGCTATCGCATTATAGCCAGCAGATGAGACTCCAACGACGTCGTCCACTTCTTCATCCGACACCTTTACGAGCGACATTATCCTAACTGGAGAGCAATCTCAAGAAACACACGGGAAAATTAACAAGACTACCCACTCGGGATGGTAAAAATGAAATAAAACTGAATGAACGACAACAACCACCTTTTGTAGCAAGAAACAGCGCTGCCAGATAATCTACAAACAACGACGCACGATTAAAAATAATAATAACACTATCCGCTCAACCGGATTCATATACAACGGCACAATCCGGATAACAAGAATAGGAAATAATACAACATCTGCATGGAATCCCAACCTAACTAAAAACGACCTGGCGGTCGTTTTGTAGTTAGGTAATCAACATTTACCTCAAGAAGATGACGCCCCAAGATGAACTAAAGGAATTATACCAAGATGCAAGATTTGACCATGAAGATTACAATGAACGACGTCCGAATGATTTTTCAAAACATTAGCGGGGAAGCGGATTGGTGTTGTTGGTGTCGACTGGGCCGGATGGAGGATTTGATATAAACTCATATTCCGTGGATATCCGTAGCTGGAAGACAATAATAATACTCTTTCGTTTCACCACGATGTGAGAATTTCATCCGGAATATATCAAGACTACCAGAACGCCGAAACGGACAGAGTTCAAACATCAATGGTGAAGCGGACCGGCGTCGGCAGCGTCGACCGGGCCAGGTGGAGGATTTGACAAGTTCATATTCCGTCGAAACCCGTTGCCGGATGACAATGCTGATAAGGATTCGTCAACTAACGATGGGAGAATTCCATCCGGAATATATCAAGACCACCAGAACGCCGAAACGGACAGAGTTCAAACATCAATGGTGAAGCGGACCAGCGTCGGCAGCGTTGACCGGGCCAGGTGGAGGATTTGACAAGTTCATATTCCGTCGAAACCCGTTGCCGGATGACAATGTTGGTAATGATTCGTCAACTAACGGTGGGAGAATTCCATCCGGAATATATCAAGACTACCAGAACGCCGAAACGGACAGAGTTCAAACATCAATGGTGAAGCGGACCGGCGTCGGCAGCGTCGACCGGGCCAGGTGGAGGATTTGACAAGTTCATATTCCGTCGAAACCCGTTGCCGGATGACAATGCTGATAAGGATTCGTCAACTAACGATGGGAGAATTCCATCCGGAATATATCAAGACTACTAGAGCTCCGCAACGGAAGACGTTCAAACATCGGAAGAGAGGCGGACTGGCGTCGCTAGCGTCACCTGGGCCGGATGGAGGATCTGACGAGCTCATGTTCCATCGATGTCCGTAGCCGGATGACAACAGTGCTGCCTTTACGCCAGGAATACGATGGGAGAACCTCATCCGGATTACATCTACTCAAGAATTTACCATCCATATTAGTTGGACATTACTTCAACCTAACTAAAAACGACCTGACGGTCGTTTTGTAGTTAGGTACCTCCAATTTTACCGAAGAAGATGAGGAGGATGAGAGTTGAGATATGAGTGGTTTGATTCTAGTCTGTTAACAATGTTCTGTGTGGGGCTGAGAGGTCAGGGTGGTGCCCCTTGACAAGGACTAAGTCCTCCCTCCATATAAAAAACCTAAAAAACCTAACCTAACCTAACCTAACCTAACCTAACCTAACCTAACCTAATTTCCTGAATTTTTCTGCATGTTTTTGCAGCTAATTGATTGATTTTGAGCAGATTTAGTGGATTTGCGGGAGTGCGGAGTGCCTCCCACTGTTTACGTCATCAACCCCAAGATCCTGGGTTCGATCCCCGGTCGAGTACCTTGCCTTTTTTCACTGCTCCCCCTACCCCCCACCCCCAGATTGCGTCAGTATCTTATTTATTTCTTTGTATGCAAGTCTTCTGATTTTCTCAGTGCAGATTTTCAGTTATTTTTTCTATGTGCTATCATTTTTGCTATATGCTATTTTTTCTATATGCTATCATTTTTGCTATGTGCTATTTTTTCTATATGCTATCATTTTTGCTATATGCTATTTTTTCTTTGCACTTAGGCCAGACGGGCAGGTCTGGGCCATGACCTACTGTCTGTGACCTTCCTCACGTAGCATGCCCGACTGCCTTTGTTGTCTGGCCGCCAAGTACTACGGATGTCAAGATCGCAACATATTTTTATTATTTTTGGTGATTTAAATTGCTTTCGCACATGATTTATGCACGCAAAGCACACCAATATTTTTCATTTTTCTTTTCCTTCAAAATGTTGCTATTTCTACAATTTTTCATTCACTTTTTTCAGTCAATTATTAAATAGTTGTATTGACTAATATGCACTATATATACCACTGCACAAGCACAAGCTCCTCAGTCACACGCAAACACTGAGCCTCTGTATAGGCGTTACGTGCCGTAATTTGCAAATAAATGTGATTCAGTTTTTAGCTGTGCTTGTTTTATTTTTCTGGTTGTTTGTTAATGTGCGTTGGCGTGGTCTTAAGACGGCCATTTTGCTTTAAGTGATTTGGTTCGTCTTCTAACTCTAACCTACCCTGTCGACTCACGCCACCCGATCTACGAGCAGCCAGACGCAGTGACATCATCCGCACCTCTGTTTATTATCGGCCTTCTCTTCTTATCCGTGGTGGCTCGTTGCGACGACCACCACGCCTACGGTATATACTCCTTAAAAACCGTATCATCTGAAGAGATTGCTTCCCTCCGTTATCTTGTTTAAGAGCCCGTCAGTAAGGATTTCAACCCACTTGGCCGATAGCTATTTTCCAAAGCACCTGTCAGCCACGCAACTAACCCGGGTTCGAGCCTAGCAGCAGTCATTGCTTCAACTTGCATCTTTTCACCAGAACATCACGCGGCGGCCAAGACCCGCCGCGTTCACGGTACTTTCCATTTAAACTAGTATCAGATTCGAAGTGATCTGTCCGCCATTTTCTCTTCGGTACGCTCGAGCCACTACGACCGGTCCCTGAAGAATGCCAACGGAAGGCACCAGCAGCCACCATGCTCTCCAGAAGTACCTGCAGGCGGAGTTCACATCCACAGAGCTGCTTCAGGACCAAAGGATCCGCCATATCGGGAAACTGCTTGCCAAGATAGACGACCTCAACGCTGCAATCGACCGCCACAGAGAATATGGGGACATCGGCTACCCCACAATTCTGCCCTCGTGCCGCACGATCCAATCACCAAGCCCCTCTCTCCTGGACGACAACCTTGTCAACGAAATGAACAAGATCCTCCACGAATGCGGTGAGAAGCTAACCAAAGTTCTTCTCGAGGCCCAAGTCAAGGAGAGGGGACGACTACAGAAGGAGGTACTTGAAGCCGTTGGGCAGTTGAATCCCAATGAAGAACAAACAGCCGCCCTTCTACTTCAAAGAAAACGAAGACGCCGGCTCGATGGCAACATCAAGGATCTACCACCAATCAAGGAGGCCCTCCCATTCCTTCGAGCTCCAGACCTCTCAAAAGGGGAGCGTTTCATTGTTGCCAACCGAGAGTTAGCAGGAATCTTCTCAACTGGGAAACGACAACCACGTGGTGGAGACAAAACCGAGCCCGGCTACACAAGACGGCAGCAGAATCGCACCGAAAGCAGTAATGGGGACCAAGGCGGCAGTAGAAATCACTCCTGGAATGGACATCAGAACGAGCAGAACTCTTCCGACCAGGAAAACGACAACGACAACGGTCAACCGAAACGGGTAAAATTCCGGAATCAACATAGGAATTTTGGGAACAGGCGCCTCAGTACCAGCAACCACAGCAACAACAGCAACCGTCACTACAACCAAGGTACCGGTCGCAACGACAGACGCCACTGACAACCTGGTAAAACCCGCTGTTCAACTGATGCCGACCACTGCAATGAAAAACGACCACGAGACACGGTTTGACGATTTGGCCTTTTACGACGCTTATTCCAAAACCCCAGCAGCCACTCCACCAACCCTGGACTCGGACCTAGTGAATACCTGGCGGCGGCTTATCTCCTCCCGCATTGGATTTCGTTCCAAGCCGAGGACCATCTAGCAAAACGTCACCAGGACCATAGGACAGGACCGCTTTTGCGGCTACGCCGCAAAGAACCATCCATCCCACCCGGAACCAATTGCTTCCACAACGCCTCAAAGGACTACAGGGACTAAGGGCCTCCGGCGGGCAGCCTAGCCTAACCTAACTTTATGACCCAGGTTACTCTGATGATTTTTTCGATTCTCGAAAAAATACCTATCGGTGTCTTTACCTACCCGGGAGCTACCTACTCCGGAAATTGCGTGCCGGCAACAAGAAAGACGCAGCTGCACTTTTTCATCTCATCGGCGGAGGGGCCCTTTACACCCCCGCCGGCATCTGGTAACTTGTCCAACTATTTCCAAAAATTTAGACTTTGATTTCTGCCGCCTCTACCTTCCTTAGAGACAAAAGAGAGGGAGAGTCTTCCCCGGCATCACACCGAACTTGCGTCCGGCATAGTGAACATCCGAGTCATCTTCCTCTCTACAAGAGGCTACTACAGAGAGACCAGGCGAAACACTCTTTGGAGATCCCCCACGTGGGGACCAGCCGCAGAATGTGCTCAACCAACCTCGGAGATCCGAACTTGTCACCTTTCCAGCACAGCCTAGGGAGGCGTTCAGCTGTCCGTACCGGGTGACGGTATTCGGTTCCGAGTTCCTGGAGCGCTCGGTACGTGGGTTGCCTCCCCTACGAAATACTCGCAGGAGCCCACGCCCTAATAACAACCAGGGACGCCGGTAGAGCGATCGCTCAACACACACGCGCTTTTGTAAGGTTATCGCCCAACCTATCCAATTTGTGAACTGTGCAATACACACAGCTCGGCCCAACCCGGAATCGAACCGAGGCATTCCCGGCTTGCGCCAGTGTCGCTCTACCACTGAGCTATTGGGACCGGCAGCTCCACCTCAAAGTTGGCTACCTGATCAACTAACACCGGGGACCACGCTTCGATCCCCACCCCGGTCAAGTCTTTTTTTCAGTATTTTCCTGCCTTTTCTCCATCATGGTTGTGTTGGCGTGATTTTTCTGATAATTATGCACATTTTTCCCGAATTTTTTGCATATTCCTGCAATTAACAAATCGTTTTTTGGCTAATTATTGGTCTTCGGCGGGACCAGAGTTCGATCCCCGCCACGGACATGCCTTTTTCCAGTGTTTTGTCAGTTTCTCCCCATCATGGTTGTGTTGGCGTGATTTTTCTGATAATTATGCACATTTTTCCCGAATTTTTTGCATATTCCTGCAATTAACTAATCGCTTTTTAGCTAATTATCGGTCTTCGGCGGGACCAGAGTTCGATCCCCGCCATGTACATGCCTTTTTTCTTCCATATTTCTGCCTGAACCCATTTACTGTGGATATGTGTGTGTCACCCAGTATTTTTCATGAATTTCCTGAATTTTTCTGCATGTTTTTGCAGCTAATTGATTGATTTTGAGCAGATTTAGTGGATTTGCGGGAGTGCGGAGTGCCTCCCACTGTTTACGTCATCAACCCCAAGATCCTGGGTTCGATCCCCGGTCGAGTACCTTGCCTTTTTTCACTGCTCCCCCTACCCCCCACCCCCAGATTGCGTCAGTATCTTATTTATTTCTTTGTATGCAAGTCTTCTGATTTTCTCAGTGCAGATTTTCAGTTATTTTTTCTATGTGCTATCATTTTTGCTATATGCTATTTTTTCTATATGCTATCATTTTTGCTATGTGCTATTTTTTCTATATGCTATCATTTTTGCTATATGCTATTTTTTCTTTGCACTTAGGCCAGACGGGCAGGTCTGGGCCATGACCTACTGTCTGTGACCTTCCTCACGTAGCATGCCCGACTGCCTTTGTTGTCTGGCCGCCAAGTACTACGGATGTCAAGATCGCAACATATTTTTATTATTTTTGGTGATTTAAATTGCTTTCGCACATGATTTATGCACGCAAAGCACACCAATATTTTTCATTTTTCTTTTCCTTCAAAATGTTGCTATTTCTACAATTTTTCATTCACTTTTTTCAGTCAATTATTAAATAGTTGTATTGACTAATATGCACTATATATACCACTGCACAAGCACAAGCTCCTCAGTCACACGCAAACACTGAGCCTCTGTATAGGCGTTACGTGCCGTAATTTGCAAATAAATGTGATTCAGTTTTTAGCTGTGCTTGTTTTATTTTTCTGGTTGTTTGTTAATGTGCGTTGGCGTGGTCTTAAGACGGCCATTTTGCTTTAAGTGATTTGGTTCGTCTTCTAACTCTAACCTACCCTGTCGACTCACGCCACCCGATCTACGAGCAGCCAGACGCAGTGACATCATCCGCACCTCTGTTTATTATCGGCCTTCTCTTCTTATCCGTGGTGGCTCGTTGCGACGACCACCACGCCTACGGTATATACTCCTTAAAAACCGTATCATCTGAAGAGATTGCTTCCCTCCGTTATCTTGTTTAAGAGCCCGTCAGTAAGGATTTCAACCCACTTGGCCGATAGCTATTTTCCAAAGCACCTGTCAGCCACGCAACTAACCCGGGTTCGAGCCTAGCAGCAGTCATTGCTTCAACTTGCATCTTTTCACCAGAACATCACGCGGCGGCCAAGACCCGCCGCGTTCACGGTACTTTCCATTTAAACTAGTATCAGATTCGAAGTGATCTGTCCGCCATTTTCTCTTCGGTACGCTCGAGCCACTACGACCGGTCCCTGAAGAATGCCAACGGAAGGCACCAGCAGCCACCATGCTCTCCAGAAGTACCTGCAGGCGGAGTTCACATCCACAGAGCTGCTTCAGGACCAAAGGATCCGCCATATCGGGAAACTGCTTGCCAAGATAGACGACCTCAACGCTGCAATCGACCGCCACAGAGAATATGGGGACATCGGCTACCCCACAATTCTGCCCTCGTGCCGCACGATCCAATCACCAAGCCCCTCTCTCCTGGACGACAACCTTGTCAACGAAATGAACAAGATCCTCCACGAATGCGGTGAGAAGCTAACCAAAGTTCTTCTCGAGGCCCAAGTCAAGGAGAGGGGACGACTACAGAAGGAGGTACTTGAAGCCGTTGGGCAGTTGAATCCCAATGAAGAACAAACAGCCGCCCTTCTACTTCAAAGAAAACGAAGACGCCGGCTCGATGGCAACATCAAGGATCTACCACCAATCAAGGAGGCCCTCCCATTCCTTCGAGCTCCAGACCTCTCAAAAGGGGAGCGTTTCATTGTTGCCAACCGAGAGTTAGCAGGAATCTTCTCAACTGGGAAACGACAACCACGTGGTGGAGACAAAACCGAGCCCGGCTACACAAGACGGCAGCAGAATCGCACCGAAAGCAGTAATGGGGACCAAGGCGGCAGTAGAAATCACTCCTGGAATGGACATCAGAACGAGCAGAACTCTTCCGACCAGGAAAACGACAACGACAACGGTCAACCGAAACGGGTAAAATTCCGGAATCAACATAGGAATTTTGGGAACAGGCGCCTCAGTACCAGCAACCACAGCAACAACAGCAACCGTCACTACAACCAAGGTACCGGTCGCAACGACAGACGCCACTGACAACCTGGTAAAACCCGCTGTTCAACTGATGCCGACCACTGCAATGAAAAACGACCACGAGACACGGTTTGACGATTTGGCCTTTTACGACGCTTATTCCAAAACCCCAGCAGCCACTCCACCAACCCTGGACTCGGACCTAGTGAATACCTGGCGGCGGCTTATCTCCTCCCGCATTGGATTTCGTTCCAAGCCGAGGACCATCTAGCAAAACGTCACCAGGACCATAGGACAGGACCGCTTTTGCGGCTACGCCGCAAAGAACCATCCATCCCACCCGGAACCAATTGCTTCCACAACGCCTCAAAGGACTACAGGGACTAAGGGCCTCCGGCGGGCAGCCTAGCCTAACCTAACTTTATGACCCAGGTTACTCTGATGATTTTTTCGATTCTCGAAAAAATACCTATCGGTGTCTTTACCTACCCGGGAGCTACCTACTCCGGAAATTGCGTGCCGGCAACAAGAAAGACGCAGCTGCACTTTTTCATCTCATCGGCGGAGGGGCCCTTTACACCCCCGCCGGCATCTGGTAACTTGTCCAACTATTTCCAAAAATTTGGACTTTGATTTCTGCCGCCTCTACCTTCCTTAGAGACAAAAGAGAGGGAGAGTCTTCCCCGGCATCACACCGAACTTGCGTCCGGCATAGTGAACATCCGAGTCATCTTCCTCTCTACAAGAGGCTACTACAGAGAGACCAGGCGAAACACTCTTTGGAGATCCCCCACGTGGGGACCAGCCGCAGAATGTGCTCAACCAACCTCGGAGATCCGAACTTGTCACCTTTCCAGCACAGCCTAGGGAGGCGTTCAGCTGTCCGTACCGGGTGACGGTATTCGGTTCCGAGTTCCTGGAGCGCTCGGTACGTGGGTTGCCTCCCCTACGAAATACTCGCAGGAGCCCACGCCCTAATAACAACCAGGGACGCCGGTAGAGCGATCGCTCAACACACACGCGCTTTTGTAAGGTTATCGCCCAACCTATCCAATTTGTGAACTGTGCAATACACACAGCTCGGCCCAACCCGGAATCGAACCGAGGCATTCCCGGCTTGCGCCAGTGTCGCTCTACCACTGAGCTATTGGGACCGGCAGCTCCACCTCAAAGTTGGCTACCTGATCAACTAACACCGGGGACCACGCTTCGATCCCCACCCCGGTCAAGTCTTTTTTTCAGTATTTTCCTGCCTTTTCTCCATCATGGTTGTGTTGGCGTGATTTTTCTGATAATTATGCACATTTTTCCCGAATTTTTTGCATATTCCTGCAATTAACAAATCGTTTTTTGGCTAATTATTGGTCTTCGGCGGGACCAGAGTTCGATCCCCGCCACGGACATGCCTTTTTCCAGTGTTTTGTCAGTTTCTCCCCATCATGGTTGTGTTGGCGTGATTTTTCTGATAATTATGCACATTTTTCCCGAATTTTTTGCATATTCCTGCAATTAACTAATCGCTTTTTAGCTAATTATCGGTCTTCGGCGGGACCAGAGTTCGATCCCCGCCATGTACATGCCTTTTTTCTTCCATATTTCTGCCTGAACCCATTTACTGTGGATATGTGTGTGTCACCCAGTATTTTTCATGAATTTCCTGAATTTTTCTGCATGTTTTTGCAGCTAATTGATTGATTTTGAGCAGATTTAGTGGATTTGCGGGAGTGCGGAGTGCCTCCCACTGTTTACGTCATCAACCCCAAGATCCTGGGTTCGATCCCCGGTCGAGTACCTTGCCTTTTTTCACTGCTCCCCCTACCCCCCACCCCCAGATTGCGTCAGTATCTTATTTATTTCTTTGTATGCAAGTCTTCTGATTTTCTCAGTGCAGATTTTCAGTTATTTTTTCTATGTGCTATCATTTTTGCTATATGCTATTTTTTCTATATGCTATCATTTTTGCTATGTGCTATTTTTTCTATATGCTATCATTTTTGCTATATGCTATTTTTTCTTTGCACTTAGGCCAGACGGGCAGGTCTGGGCCATGACCTACTGTCTGTGACCTTCCTCACGTAGCATGCCCGACTGCCTTTGTTGTCTGGCCGCCAAGTACTACGGATGTCAAGATCGCAACATATTTTTATTATTTTTGGTGATTTAAATTGCTTTCGCACATGATTTATGCACGCAAAGCACACCAATATTTTTCATTTTTCTTTTCCTTCAAAATGTTGCTATTTCTACAATTTTTCATTCACTTTTTTCAGTCAATTATTAAATAGTTGTATTGACTAATATGCACTATATATACCACTGCACAAGCACAAGCTCCTCAGTCACACGCAAACACTGAGCCTCTGTATAGGCGTTACGTGCCGTAATTTGCAAATAAATGTGATTCAGTTTTTAGCTGTGCTTGTTTTATTTTTCTGGTTGTTTGTTAATGTGCGTTGGCGTGGTCTTAAGACGGCCATTTTGCTTTAAGTGATTTGGTTCGTCTTCTAACTCTAACCTACCCTGTCGACTCACGCCACCCGATCTACGAGCAGCCAGACGCAGTGACATCATCCGCACCTCTGTTTATTATCGGCCTTCTCTTCTTATCCGTGGTGGCTCGTTGCGACGACCACCACGCCTACGGTATATACTCCTTAAAAACCGTATCATCTGAAGAGATTGCTTCCCTCCGTTATCTTGTTTAAGAGCCCGTCAGTAAGGATTTCAACCCACTTGGCCGATAGCTATTTTCCAAAGCACCTGTCAGCCACGCAACTAACCCGGGTTCGAGCCTAGCAGCAGTCATTGCTTCAACTTGCATCTTTTCACCAGAACATCACGCGGCGGCCAAGACCCGCCGCGTTCACGGTACTTTCCATTTAAACTAGTATCAGATTCGAAGTGATCTGTCCGCCATTTTCTCTTCGGTACGCTCGAGCCACTACGACCGGTCCCTGAAGAATGCCAACGGAAGGCACCAGCAGCCACCATGCTCTCCAGAAGTACCTGCAGGCGGAGTTCACATCCACAGAGCTGCTTCAGGACCAAAGGATCCGCCATATCGGGAAACTGCTTGCCAAGATAGACGACCTCAACGCTGCAATCGACCGCCACAGAGAATATGGGGACATCGGCTACCCCACAATTCTGCCCTCGTGCCGCACGATCCAATCACCAAGCCCCTCTCTCCTGGACGACAACCTTGTCAACGAAATGAACAAGATCCTCCACGAATGCGGTGAGAAGCTAACCAAAGTTCTTCTCGAGGCCCAAGTCAAGGAGAGGGGACGACTACAGAAGGAGGTACTTGAAGCCGTTGGGCAGTTGAATCCCAATGAAGAACAAACAGCCGCCCTTCTACTTCAAAGAAAACGAAGACGCCGGCTCGATGGCAACATCAAGGATCTACCACCAATCAAGGAGGCCCTCCCATTCCTTCGAGCTCCAGACCTCTCAAAAGGGGAGCGTTTCATTGTTGCCAACCGAGAGTTAGCAGGAATCTTCTCAACTGGGAAACGACAACCACGTGGTGGAGACAAAACCGAGCCCGGCTACACAAGACGGCAGCAGAATCGCACCGAAAGCAGTAATGGGGACCAAGGCGGCAGTAGAAATCACTCCTGGAATGGACATCAGAACGAGCAGAACTCTTCCGACCAGGAAAACGACAACGACAACGGTCAACCGAAACGGGTAAAATTCCGGAATCAACATAGGAATTTTGGGAACAGGCGCCTCAGTACCAGCAACCACAGCAACAACAGCAACCGTCACTACAACCAAGGTACCGGTCGCAACGACAGACGCCACTGACAACCTGGTAAAACCCGCTGTTCAACTGATGCCGACCACTGCAATGAAAAACGACCACGAGACACGGTTTGACGATTTGGCCTTTTACGACGCTTATTCCAAAACCCCAGCAGCCACTCCACCAACCCTGGACTCGGACCTAGTGAATACCTGGCGGCGGCTTATCTCCTCCCGCATTGGATTTCGTTCCAAGCCGAGGACCATCTAGCAAAACGTCACCAGGACCATAGGACAGGACCGCTTTTGCGGCTACGCCGCAAAGAACCATCCATCCCACCCGGAACCAATTGCTTCCACAACGCCTCAAAGGACTACAGGGACTAAGGGCCTCCGGCGGGCAGCCTAGCCTAACCTAACTTTATGACCCAGGTTACTCTGATGATTTTTTCGATTCTCGAAAAAATACCTATCGGTGTCTTTACCTACCCGGGAGCTACCTACTCCGGAAATTGCGTGCCGGCAACAAGAAAGACGCAGCTGCACTTTTTCATCTCATCGGCGGAGGGGCCCTTTACACCCCCGCCGGCATCTGGTAACTTGTCCAACTATTTCCAAAAATTTGGACTTTGATTTCTGCCGCCTCTACCTTCCTTAGAGACAAAAGAGAGGGAGAGTCTTCCCCGGCATCACACCGAACTTGCGTCCGGCATAGTGAACATCCGAGTCATCTTCCTCTCTACAAGAGGCTACTACAGAGAGACCAGGCGAAACACTCTTTGGAGATCCCCCACGTGGGGACCAGCCGCAGAATGTGCTCAACCAACCTCGGAGATCCGAACTTGTCACCTTTCCAGCACAGCCTAGGGAGGCGTTCAGCTGTCCGTACCGGGTGACGGTATTCGGTTCCGAGTTCCTGGAGCGCTCGGTACGTGGGTTGCCTCCCCTACGAAATACTCGCAGGAGCCCACGCCCTAATAACAACCAGGGACGCCGGTAGAGCGATCGCTCAACACACACGCGCTTTTGTAAGGTTATCGCCCAACCTATCCAATTTGTGAACTGTGCAATACACACAGCTCGGCCCAACCCGGAATCGAACCGAGGCATTCCCGGCTTGCGCCAGTGTCGCTCTACCACTGAGCTATTGGGACCGGCAGCTCCACCTCAAAGTTGGCTACCTGATCAACTAACACCGGGGACCACGCTTCGATCCCCACCCCGGTCAAGTCTTTTTTTCAGTATTTTCCTGCCTTTTCTCCATCATGGTTGTGTTGGCGTGATTTTTCTGATAATTATGCACATTTTTCCCGAATTTTTTGCATATTCCTGCAATTAACAAATCGTTTTTTGGCTAATTATTGGTCTTCGGCGGGACCAGAGTTCGATCCCCGCCACGGACATGCCTTTTTCCAGTGTTTTGTCAGTTTCTCCCCATCATGGTTGTGTTGGCGTGATTTTTCTGATAATTATGCACATTTTTCCCGAATTTTTTGCATATTCCTGCAATTAACTAATCGCTTTTTAGCTAATTATCGGTCTTCGGCGGGACCAGAGTTCGATCCCCGCCATGTACATGCCTTTTTTCTTCCATATTTCTGCCTGAACCCATTTACTGTGGATATGTGTGTGTCACCCAGTATTTTTCATGAATTTCCTGAATTTTTCTGCATGTTTTTGCAGCTAATTGATTGATTTTGAGCAGATTTAGTGGATTTGCGGGAGTGCGGAGTGCCTCCCACTGTTTACGTCATCAACCCCAAGATCCTGGGTTCGATCCCCGGTCGAGTACCTTGCCTTTTTTCACTGCTCCCCCTACCCCCCACCCCCAGATTGCGTCAGTATCTTATTTATTTCTTTGTATGCAAGTCTTCTGATTTTCTCAGTGCAGATTTTCAGTTATTTTTTCTATGTGCTATCATTTTTGCTATATGCTATTTTTTCTATATGCTATCATTTTTGCTATGTGCTATTTTTTCTATATGCTATCATTTTTGCTATATGCTATTTTTTCTTTGCACTTAGGCCAGACGGGCAGGTCTGGGCCATGACCTACTGTCTGTGACCTTCCTCACGTAGCATGCCCGACTGCCTTTGTTGTCTGGCCGCCAAGTACTACGGATGTCAAGATCGCAACATATTTTTATTATTTTTGGTGATTTAAATTGCTTTCGCACATGATTTATGCACGCAAAGCACACCAATATTTTTCATTTTTCTTTTCCTTCAAAATGTTGCTATTTCTACAATTTTTCATTCACTTTTTTCAGTCAATTATTAAATAGTTGTATTGACTAATATGCACTATATATACCACTGCACAAGCACAAGCTCCTCAGTCACACGCAAACACTGAGCCTCTGTATAGGCGTTACGTGCCGTAATTTGCAAATAAATGTGATTCAGTTTTTAGCTGTGCTTGTTTTATTTCTTATTATCTTTGGCTCTTCGTAAAAGTGCGTTGGCGTGGTCTTAAGACGGCCATTTTGCTTTAAGTGATTTGGTTCGTTTTCTAACTCTAACCTATCCTGTCGACTCACGCCACCCGATCTACAAGCAGCCAGACGCAGCGATATCATCCGCCATCTTAGCTTCAGCCTTCTCTTCTTACCCGTGGTGGCTCGTTGT
Source organism: Chydorus sphaericus (assembly GCA_030141595.1). NCBI lineage: Eukaryota > Metazoa > Arthropoda > Branchiopoda > Diplostraca > Chydoridae > Chydorus > Chydorus sphaericus. The sequence goes on along the minus strand of JASBVH010000063.1, from coordinate 13,574 downwards.
GACGACCACCACGCTCACGGTACTTTCTCCATAGAACTTGTATCGTTTGAAGCGATTGCTGTCCGCCATCTATCTTGTTAAGATTCCAGCAACCAAAAGGATCGACCCACTGATCCAATAGCCGAGCTGCAACACAGCATCCAGCCACGCGGTTGACCCGGGTTCGAAACCAGCAGCAGCTAATCGCCCTTTGTCCTATCTAGTTCATCTTTAATACCACGCGGCGGCTCAGACCCGCCGCGTTCACGGTAATTCCCAACCAAACTTGTATCAGATTTGAAGTAATCTGTCCGCCACCTTCTCATTTCTATGTTTGGAGCCACACGCCCACCAATACCCACACTTGCCGAAGTCAGAAAAAAGGCCTCCCGCCAGGGCAACATATACTTCATAAGGACACCCGACAAGAAGCAAGGCCGATCAAGCTACTACTTCGAGGTACCTGAAGCTCGCTTCCTCCAACTTCAGAAGGGCGGCTGGCTACTCGACGGAGTGTGTCTTGAACGCTGCTACCAGAAATCTTATAAAAACACACACTACTACCTAGCCTGCGAAGAACGAAGGTGGGCCCGCCTCGACGTCGCTGACCACCCCAGGACCGAATATCTACTCGCCGACCCAAGGCACCGAGCCGATACGCAAGTAGAGCCACCATCTGCAGCCGCCTTCAAAGTCACCTCAAGGAGGAAGCAGCAAACCGGAGATTCCACTGGGAGTAGCACAACTGCGTCACCAAAAGGCGGTAACAACACCTCCAGCAGCAACACTCAGCCTTTAGCTGAAGAGCACCAGCAGGAAGTATTCGAGGACGCTCTTGATCAAGAACAAGAACAGGACGACGACGAAGTCGAGCCCACATCTCCGAGACAGCCTGAAGGTACTGAAGAAAACTCAGCACCACATCCTGCACAGAGACAGGAACGAGCGGCTTCACTTGTCTGGGACCCCCTCGGCGAAGAACTGCACGATCAGTCGGACAGCTCTTCAATCCCATCAGCGCAACCAAGCAGGAGGCCCGAAAACAACGATCACCTCGGTTCGGGAACTTCTTCGCCCACGCTACAGTACCTCGAAGAAATGCTGCAAGGTGCGCGTCAAGCCGTCCTACTCTCCAGGACCAGCTCCAGGTAGAATTTGCGGCAACCGACCTACTAAGGGACGAAAGAATCCGCCACATTGGTAAATTGCTGGCCAGGATCGACGACCTCAACGCCGCCATCGGCCGCAGCAGGGACTACGGAGACATCGGCTACCCCACCGTACTACCCTCGTGCCGCACAATCCAGTCACCAAGCCCAGCGATCCTCAACGATAGCCTTGTGAAGAAAATGAACACCATCCTTCACGAATGCGGAGAGAAACTCACCGAGGTCCTTGTCGATGCCCAGGACCAAGAAAGAAAACGGCTTCAAACCGAGGTTATGGAGGCCCTTAACTCGTTCAAACCAACGCCTGAACAGGAGGAGGCCATCCAAATCCAGAGAAGACGAAGGCGACGGGCGGACGTGGCACTGAAGGACCTTCCGGAGACCGGAGAGCCACTTCCATTTCTGCAGGCTCCAGACCTGTCCAAAGGTCAACGCTTCATCGTCCCAAATCGTGAGGTGGCCAACATCTTCTCTACGGGAACCCGGCATCCCCGTCAGGGCGACACGAAGAACTCCGACCGTTCCAGAAACCGAGACCGGAGCAAGAGTGGGAACCGGGGCCAAGATGGCAGCAGGAGCGTGTCTCGGGGTAGGCGGAACGGGGAGCGGAACCAAGCCAACCAACGCTACGACCCTGACCAGCAGAGGGGCTTCAAGGGCCGGGGACGGGGCCGTGGAGGTTTGAGAGGCCAAAGTAACAAACACGGCGGCAACCTGGACAGCGACGGCGACTACTACACAAGCAGAGGTCGCCAAAACGACAGACGCTGACTACAAGACAGCCTCCGAAACCCAACTAAAAGGCGACGACAACTGCGACGGAAAGCGACCACGAGAAAGGCTGAAGAACTACTTGACGACTTGGTTTTAAACGACGCAAATTTCCCCCTCTCCAACAACCACATCGAAGCCATAAGCCTAGGATTCTCCTTCATCCCCCGTGGTAAGCCAGACCCCCGCAGACTGGACTTGGATATGGAGGCTTTCCGGCGGCGACTTAATCTCCTCCTGCATTGGAACCTGATGCCAAGCCGAGGACCTTCAAGCAGCGCTGTCGCCAGCATCATCCCATCCAAATGGAACCCACCAAGCTATCTGGCTACCACTAACCCGGCCTGGCAAGAACTCACCTCCTCCACCAGCAACCTTCATCTACCTTCAAGAGCACTGAGCAACATGAAGCCCAAAGTCCTGCTAGCCTGGAAGCAGCTCATTAATGACCCTTCTATTTTTGTCATCCCTGCAGATAAGGGCGGCCGAGCAGTCATCCTGGCCCGTTCCGACTACATCAAAGAAGCGGAGCGCCAGCTAAACGACCCAGCCGTCTACAGGGAAATGAGCAGGGAAGAAGCGCTTCAGGCCATCAAACAGGTCAACCAGCAGAAGGCCGCCCTTATCGGCAGACTCCATCTGGAGGGCAGCATATCCCGGTCTGAAGCAGACCGACTCAGGAATGCTGAAGGCAGCATCTGCCCAATCTACTTCTTGCCGAAGATTCATCAGCCAAAAAGGGAGGACACTGGCACCTTCAAAGGACGACCGATAGCGGGCAACACTAAGGGCCACCTGAAGCCTCTGGACATGTTCATCGCCAAGCTGACATCACCACTCCTGCCGCTCATTCCTGGTACCTGTCAGGACACAAGAGGACTCTTAAGAGGACTGGGCGACCTTCAAGACATCCCAAAGAACGCCATACTCTTCTCGGCCGACGTCGAGTCTCTCTACCCAAGTATGGACCTGGACGAGTCTATCGAAGCCGCCGTTGAACTCTATGACCTCAACAGGGGCCATCTGGTTGCCCTAGCGAAAAGGGACGACAGGCTTCCACCGCCATCAACAGCCACCTTCCGCGCCATCCTGAATCTGGTTCTCAGGAACCACTACTTCCACTTTCGTGAAGAGCGTTGGTTTCTCCAGATCCGTGGGACAGCAATGGGCTGCTCCATATCCGTCTACCTGGCCAACTGCCTGATGTACAGCAGAACGAGGTACTTGATCGACAGCCCACCAGAAAACCTCTTGTACATGACCAGGTACATTGACGACATAATCGGAATCTGGACCGGGCCACAAGAAGAAATACAGCCCCTTTTCAATGCTGCAAGAGGACGCGGCATCGAACTCACCTTTGTGATCGGCGGCCGGGAGCTTGTTGCACTAGATGTAACAATCTTCTTCACGCCGGATGGCCGAATCGGTACAAAACTCTTCCGTAAACCGACAGATGGCCACCAGTTCGTCCATTGGCGCTCAGCTCATCCATATCACCTAAAAATCAGCATACCCTACGCACAACTGATCCGGCTTAGAAGAAACTGCTCAGAAGATGAAGACTACGAGAGTGAGGCCGTGATACTACTAAGACGGTTCGCGAAAAGAGGCTACCCAGCAAAAATCCTCGAAAGGGCGTACAACCGAGCCGCTAGATTGCGCTACGAAGACCTGATCCAGGATCGACCCACCGAGCCCAGAGAGGACCGAGTCACACTGGTAGTAGACTACAACCCTGACTCTGCTGATGCCATCCGACGTCTCTGCACAAAGGCCTACAACGACATCCTCCAACAAGGACTGGTACTGCAGAGAGCAAGACCACCATTCCCTCTCAAGCCCCCACGCATAGCCTACCGATCAGGACGTTCACTGGGGGCAGCAATAGGCCCTATTTTCAAGAATGCTACACGTCAATAAAAAGCAGCGGTGTCCTTTGCCAAAGGCCCGCTGCTGCTCGGTATGCGACATTACGCTTTAAGTTTTGTTCTTTGTCTCTGCCTCCCTCCTCTGCTACCACTTTTCAGTGCCGATGGGGTCCAAAGTCGAACCACCTACCCTCCACTAAGACTACGGGACTGCTTTTGCGGCTGCGCCGCAAAAACCAACCAACCTACCCAGATGCACCGGTCTCTGCAACGCCTCAAAGGACTACAAGGACTAAGGGCCTCCGGCGGGCAGCCTAGACTAACCTAACTTTATGACCCAGGTTACTCTGATGATTTTTTCGATTCTCGAAAAAATACCTACCGGTGTCTTTTCCTACCCGGGAGCTACCTACTCCGGAAATCGCGCGCCGGTCAGGAGAAAGACGCAGCTGCACTTTTTCATCTCATCGGCGGAGGGGCTCTTTACACCCCCGCCGGCATCTGGTAACTTGTCCAACTATTTCCAAAATTTGGACTTTGATTTCTGCCGCTTCTACCTCCCTTAGAGACAAAAGAGAGGGAGAGTCTTCCCCGGCATCACACCGAACTTGCGTCCGGCATAGTGAACATCCGAGTCATCTTCCTCTCTACAAGAGGCTACTACAGAGAGACCAGGCGAAACACTCCTTGGAGATCCCCCACGTGGGGACCAGCCGCAGAATGTGCTCAACCAACCTCGGAGATCCGAACTTGTCACCTTTCCAGCACAGCCTAGGGAGGCGTTCAGCTGTCCGTACCGGGTGACGGTATTCGGTTCCGAGTTCCTGGAGCGCTCGGTACGTGGGTTGCCTCCCCTACGAAAGACTCGCAGGAGCCCACGCCCTAATAACAACCAGGGACGCCGGTAGAGCGATCGCTCAACACACACGCGCTTTTGTAAGGTTATCGCCCAACCTATCCAATTTGTGAACTGTGCAATACACACAGCTCGGCCCAACCCGGAATCGAACCGAGGCATTCCCGGCTCGCGCCAGTGTCGCTCTACCACTGAGCTATTGGGACCGGCAGCTCCACTTCAAAGTTGGCTACCTGATCAACTAACGCCGGGGACCACGCTTCGATCCCCACCCCGGTCAAGTCTTTTTTCAGTATTTTCCTGCCTTTTCTCCATCATGGTTGTGGTGGCGTGATTTTTCTGATAATTATGCACATTTTTCCCGAATTTTTTGCATATTCCTGCAATTAACAAATCGTTTTTTGGCTAATTATTGGTCTTCGGCGGGACCAGAGTTCGATCCCCGCCATGGACATGCCTTTTTCCAGTGTTTTGTCAGCTTCTCCCCATCATGGTTGTGTTGGCGTGATTTTTCTGATAATTATGCACATTTTTCCCGAATTTTTTGCATATTCCTGCAATTAACTAATCGCTTTTTAGCTAATTATCGGTCTTCGGCGGGACCAGAGTTCGATCCCCGCCATGTACATGCCTTTTTTTCATCCATATTTCTGCCTGAACCCATTTACTGTGGATATGTGTGTGTCACCCAGTATTTTTCATGAATTTCCTGAATTTTTCTGCATGTTTTTGCAGCTAATTGATTGATTTTGAGCAGATTTAGTGGATTTGCGGGAGTGCGGAGTGCCTCCCACTGTTTACGTCATCAACCCCAAGATCCTGGGTTCGATCCCCGGTCGAGTACCGTACCTTTTTTCACTGCTCCCCCTATCCCCCACCCCCAGATTGCGTCAGTATCTTGTTTATTTCTTTGTATGCAAGTCTTCTGATTTTCTCAGTGCAAATTTTCAGTTGTTTTTTCTATATGCTGTCATTTTTGCTATATGCTATTTTTTCTATATGCTATCATTTTTGCTATATGCTATTTTTTCTATTTGCTATCATTTTTGCTATATGCTATTTTTTCTTTGCACTTAGGCCAGACGGGCAGGTCTGGGCCATGACCTACTGCCTGTGACCTTCCTCACGTAGCATGCCCGACTGCCTTTGTTGTCTGGCCGCCAAGTACTACGGATGTCAAGATCGCAACATATTTTTATTATTTTGGTGATTTAAATTGCTTTCGCACATAATTTATGCACACAAAGCACACCAATATTTTTCATTTTTCTTTTCCTTCAAAATGTTGCTATTTCTACAATTTTGTCATCCACTTTCTTCAGTCAATTATTAAATAGTTGTATTGACTAATATGCACTATATATACCACTGCACAAGCACAAGCTCCTCAGTCACACGCAAACACTGAGCCTCTGTATAGGCGTTACGTGCCGTAATTTGCAAATAAATGTGATTCAGTTTTTAGCTGTGCTTGTTTTATTTCTTATTATCTTTGGCTCTTCGTAAAAGTGCGTTGGCGTGGTCTTAAGACGGCCATTTTGCTTTAAGTGATTTGGTTCGTTTTCTAACTCTAACCTATCCTGTCGACTCACGCCACCCGATCTACAAGCAGCCAGACGCAGCGATATCATCCGCCATCTTAGCTTCAGCCTTCTCTTCTTACCCGTGGTGGCTCGTTGCGACGACCACCACGCTCACGGTACTTTCTCCATAGAACTTGTATCGTTTGAAGCGATTGCTGTCCGCCATCTATCTTGTTAAGATTCCAGCAACCAAAAGGATCGACCCACTGATCCAATAGCCGAGCTGCAACACAGCATCCAGCCACGCGGTTGACCCGGGTTCGAAACCAGCAGCAGCTAATCGCCCTTTGTCCTATCTAGTTCATCTTTAATACCACGCGGCGGCTCAGACCCGCCGCGTTCACGGTAATTCCCAACCAAACTTGTATCAGATTTGAAGTAATCTGTCCGCCACCTTCTCATTTCTATGTTTGGAGCCACACGCCCACCAATACCCACACTTGCCGAAGTCAGAAAAAAGGCCTCCCGCCAGGGCAACATATACTTCATAAGGACACCCGACAAGAAGCAAGGCCGATCAAGCTACTACTTCGAGGTACCTGAAGCTCGCTTCCTCCAACTTCAGAAGGGCGGCTGGCTACTCGACGGAGTGTGTCTTGAACGCTGCTACCAGAAATCTTATAAAAACACACACTACTACCTAGCCTGCGAAGAACGAAGGTGGGCCCGCCTCGACGTCGCTGACCACCCCAGGACCGAATATCTACTCGCCGACCCAAGGCACCGAGCCGATACGCAAGTAGAGCCACCATCTGCAGCCGCCTTCAAAGTCACCTCAAGGAGGAAGCAGCAAACCGGAGATTCCACTGGGAGTAGCACAACTGCGTCACCAAAAGGCGGTAACAACACCTCCAGCAGCAACACTCAGCCTTTAGCTGAAGAGCACCAGCAGGAAGTATTCGAGGACGCTCTTGATCAAGAACAAGAACAGGACGACGACGAAGTCGAGCCCACATCTCCGAGACAGCCTGAAGGTACTGAAGAAAACTCAGCACCACATCCTGCACAGAGACAGGAACGAGCGGCTTCACTTGTCTGGGACCCCCTCGGCGAAGAACTGCACGATCAGTCGGACAGCTCTTCAATCCCATCAGCGCAACCAAGCAGGAGGCCCGAAAACAACGATCACCTCGGTTCGGGAACTTCTTCGCCCACGCTACAGTACCTCGAAGAAATGCTGCAAGGTGCGCGTCAAGCCGTCCTACTCTCCAGGACCAGCTCCAGGTAGAATTTGCGGCAACCGACCTACTAAGGGACGAAAGAATCCGCCACATTGGTAAATTGCTGGCCAGGATCGACGACCTCAACGCCGCCATCGGCCGCAGCAGGGACTACGGAGACATCGGCTACCCCACCGTACTACCCTCGTGCCGCACAATCCAGTCACCAAGCCCAGCGATCCTCAACGATAGCCTTGTGAAGAAAATGAACACCATCCTTCACGAATGCGGAGAGAAACTCACCGAGGTCCTTGTCGATGCCCAGGACCAAGAAAGAAAACGGCTTCAAACCGAGGTTATGGAGGCCCTTAACTCGTTCAAACCAACGCCTGAACAGGAGGAGGCCATCCAAATCCAGAGAAGACGAAGGCGACGGGCGGACGTGGCACTGAAGGACCTTCCGGAGACCGGAGAGCCACTTCCATTTCTGCAGGCTCCAGACCTGTCCAAAGGTCAACGCTTCATCGTCCCAAATCGTGAGGTGGCCAACATCTTCTCTACGGGAACCCGGCATCCCCGTCAGGGCGACACGAAGAACTCCGACCGTTCCAGAAACCGAGACCGGAGCAAGAGTGGGAACCGGGGCCAAGATGGCAGCAGGAGCGTGTCTCGGGGTAGGCGGAACGGGGAGCGGAACCAAGCCAACCAACGCTACGACCCTGACCAGCAGAGGGGCTTCAAGGGCCGGGGACGGGGCCGTGGAGGTTTGAGAGGCCAAAGTAACAAACACGGCGGCCACCTGGACAGCGACGGCGACTACTACACAAGCAGAGGTCGCCAAAACGACAGACGCTGACTACAAGACAGCCTCCGAAACCCAACTAAAAGGCGACGACAACTGCGACGGAAAGCGACCACGAGAAAGGCTGAAGAACTACTTGACGACTTGGTTTTAAACGACGCAAATTTCCCCCTCTCCAACAACCACATCGAAGCCATAAGCCTAGGATTCTCCTTCATCCCCCGTGGTAAGCCAGACCCCCGCAGACTGGACTTGGATATGGAGGCTTTCCGGCGGCGACTTAATCTCCTCCTGCATTGGAACCTGATGCCAAGCCGAGGACCTTCAAGCAGCGCTGTCGCCAGCATCATCCCATCCAAATGGAACCCACCAAGCTATCTGGCTACCACTAACCCGGCCTGGCAAGAACTCACCTCCTCCACCAGCAACCTTCATCTACCTTCAAGAGCACTGAGCAACATGAAGCCCAAAGTCCTGCTAGCCTGGAAGCAGCTCATTAATGACCCTTCTATTTTTGTCATCCCTGCAGATAAGGGCGGCCGAGCAGTCATCCTGGCCCGTTCCGACTACATCAAAGAAGCGGAGCGCCAGCTAAACGACCCAGCCGTCTACAGGGAAATGAGCAGGGAAGAAGCGCTTCAGGCCATCAAACAGGTCAACCAGCAGAAGGCCGCCCTTATCGGCAGACTCCATCTGGAGGGCAGCATATCCCGGTCTGAAGCAGACCGACTCAGGAATGCTGAAGGCAGCATCTGCCCAATCTACTTCTTGCCGAAGATTCATCAGCCAAAAAGGGAGGACACTGGCACCTTCAAAGGACGACCGATAGCGGGCAACACTAAGGGCCACCTGAAGCCTCTGGACATGTTCATCGCCAAGCTGACATCACCACTCCTGCCGCTCATTCCTGGTACCTGTCAGGACACAAGAGGACTCTTAAGAGGACTGGGCGACCTTCAAGACATCCCAAAGAACGCCATACTCTTCTCGGCCGACGTCGAGTCTCTCTACCCAAGTATGGACCTGGACGAGTCTATCGAAGCCGCCGTTGAACTCTATGACCTCAACAGGGGCCATCTGGTTGCCCTAGCGAAAAGGGACGACAGGCTTCCACCGCCATCAACAGCCACCTTCCGCGCCATCCTGAATCTGGTTCTCAGGAACCACTACTTCCACTTTCGTGAAGAGCGTTGGTTTCTCCAGATCCGTGGGACAGCAATGGGCTGCTCCATATCCGTCTACCTGGCCAACTGCCTGATGTACAGCAGAACGAGGTACTTGATCGACAGCCCACCAGAAAACCTCTTGTACATGACCAGGTACATTGACGACATAATCGGAATCTGGACCGGGCCACAAGAAGAAATACAGCCCCTTTTCAATGCTGCAAGAGGACGCGGCATCGAACTCACCTTTGTGATCGGCGGCCGGGAGCTTGTTGCACTAGATGTAACAATCTTCTTCACGCCGGATGGCCGAATCGGTACAAAACTCTTCCGTAAACCGACAGATGGCCACCAGTTCGTCCATTGGCGCTCAGCTCATCCATATCACCTAAAAATCAGCATACCCTACGCACAACTGATCCGGCTTAGAAGAAACTGCTCAGAAGATGAAGACTACGAGAGTGAGGCCGTGATACTACTAAGACGGTTCGCGAAAAGAGGCTACCCAGCAAAAATCCTCGAAAGGGCGTACAACCGAGCCGCTAGATTGCGCTACGAAGACCTGATCCAGGATCGACCCACCGAGCCCAGAGAGGACCGAGTCACACTGGTAGTAGACTACAACCCTGACTCTGCTGATGCCATCCGACGTCTCTGCACAAAGGCCTACAACGACATCCTCCAACAAGGACTGGTACTGCAGAGAGCAAGACCACCATTCCCTCTCAAGCCCCCACGCATAGCCTACCGATCAGGACGTTCACTGGGGGCAGCAATAGGCCCTATTTTCAAGAATGCTACACGTCAATAAAAAGCAGCGGTGTCCTTTGCCAAAGGCCCGCTGCTGCTCGGTATGCGACATTACGCTTTAAGTTTTGTTCTTTGTCTCTGCCTCCCTCCTCTGCTACCACTTTTCAGTGCCGATGGGGTCCAAAGTCGAACCACCTACCCTCCACTAAGACTACGGGACTGCTTTTGCGGCTGCGCCGCAAAAACCAACCAACCTACCCAGATGCACCGGTCTCTGCAACGCCTCAAAGGACTACAAGGACTAAGGGCCTCCGGCGGGCAGCCTAGACTAACCTAACTTTATGACCCAGGTTACTCTGATGATTTTTTCGATTCTCGAAAAAATACCTACCGGTGTCTTTTCCTACCCGGGAGCTACCTACTCCGGAAATCGCGCGCCGGTCAGGAGAAAGACGCAGCTGCACTTTTTCATCTCATCGGCGGAGGGGCTCTTTACACCCCCGCCGGCATCTGGTAACTTGTCCAACTATTTCCAAAATTTGGACTTTGATTTCTGCCGCTTCTACCTCCCTTAGAGACAAAAGAGAGGGAGAGTCTTCCCCGGCATCACACCGAACTTGCGTCCGGCATAGTGAACATCCGAGTCATCTTCCTCTCTACAAGAGGCTACTACAGAGAGACCAGGCGAAACACTCCTTGGAGATCCCCCACGTGGGGACCAGCCGCAGAATGTGCTCAACCAACCTCGGAGATCCGAACTTGTCACCTTTCCAGCACAGCCTAGGGAGGCGTTCAGCTGTCCGTACCGGGTGACGGTATTCGGTTCCGAGTTCCTGGAGCGCTCGGTACGTGGGTTGCCTCCCCTACGAAAGACTCGCAGGAGCCCACGCCCTAATAACAACCAGGGACGCCGGTAGAGCGATCGCTCAACACACACGCGCTTTTGTAAGGTTATCGCCCAACCTATCCAATTTGTGAACTGTGCAATACACACAGCTCGGCCCAACCCGGAATCGAACCGAGGCATTCCCGGCTCGCGCCAGTGTCGCTCTACCACTGAGCTATTGGGACCGGCAGCTCCACTTCAAAGTTGGCTACCTGATCAACTAACGCCGGGGACCACGCTTCGATCCCCACCCCGGTCAAGTCTTTTTTCAGTATTTTCCTGCCTTTTCTCCATCATGGTTGTGGTGGCGTGATTTTTCTGATAATTATGCACATTTTTCCCGAATTTTTTGCATATTCCTGCAATTAACAAATCGTTTTTTGGCTAATTATTGGTCTTCGGCGGGACCAGAGTTCGATCCCCGCCATGGACATGCCTTTTTCCAGTGTTTTGTCAGCTTCTCCCCATCATGGTTGTGTTGGCGTGATTTTTCTGATAATTATGCACATTTTTCCCGAATTTTTTGCATATTCCTGCAATTAACTAATCGCTTTTTAGCTAATTATCGGTCTTCGGCGGGACCAGAGTTCGATCCCCGCCATGTACATGCCTTTTTTTCATCCATATTTCTGCCTGAACCCATTTACTGTGGATATGTGTGTGTCACCCAGTATTTTTCATGAATTTCCTGAATTTTTCTGCATGTTTTTGCAGCTAATTGATTGATTTTGAGCAGATTTAGTGGATTTGCGGGAGTGCGGAGTGCCTCCCACTGTTTACGTCATCAACCCCAAGATCCTGGGTTCGATCCTCGGTCGAGTACCGTACCTTTTTTCACTGCTCCCCCTATCCCCCACCCCCAGATTGCGTCAGTATCTTGTTTATTTCTTTGTATGCAAGTCTTCTGATTTTCTCAGTGCAAATTTTCAGTTGTTTTTTCTATATGCTGTCATTTTTGCTATATGCTATTTTTTCTATATGCTATCATTTTTGCTATATGCTATTTTTTCTATTTGCTATCATTTTTGCTATATGCTATTTTTTCTTTGCACTTAGGCCAGACGGGCAGGTCTGGGCCATGACCTACTGCCTGTGACCTTCCTCACGTAGCATGCCCGACTGCCTTTGTTGTCTGGCCGCCAAGTACTACGGATGTCAAGATCGCAACATATTTTTATTATTTTTGGTGATTTAAATTGCTTTCGCACATAATTTATGCACACAAAGCACACCAATATTTTTCATTTTTCTTTTCCTTCAAAATGTTGCTATTTCTACAATTTTTTCATCCACTTTCTTCAGTCAATTATTAAATAGTTGTATTGACTAATATGCACTATATATACCACTGCACAAGCACAAGCTCCTCAGTCACACGCAAACACTGAGCCTCTGTATAGGCGTTACGTGCCGTAATTTGCAAATAAATGTGATTCAGTTTTTAGCTGTGCTTGTTTTATTTCTTATTATCTTTGGCTCTTCGTAAAAGTGCGTTGGCGTGGTCTTAAGACGGCCATTTTGCTTTAAGTGATTTGGTTCGTTTTCTAACTCTAACCTAACCTAACCTAACCTAACCTAACCTAACCTAACCCTCGACTGAATGGTCAGATACACGGTAAGAAATCTTTTGCTGACTTTGTATCGGACGGAAGTCTAAAAAAATATATTCAAGAAGCGTGCACCCGAAAGCTGGATGGTGACGAAGAGTTGAGCAGCTTCTGCACAAAAACCCTATTCAGGCTCGACTACTTTAAATCCTTTGTTCTTGTATAAATCTTTTATAACTCTAGATCTAGACCCTCTTCGATAACTTGTTTTCCCATATTTTTAGGGGATGATCCCTTTTGTTGATAGGTCGTGGCCCACTGGAGCCTCATTCAAAACCACCGATCATTACTATCAACACACTAAAAGTACGAAGGCAGTGGAATTTATTTATATAGGTTTTTATAGCTCATACACAGCAGCCTATTTCGATTCGGACCATTTAATTATAGTATTGGCATGGGGACTGTTGCTACCCAGTACACATCGACTGTTGATACCCTGTTTACTAACATATTGGTACCCTTCACAGCAGCTATCTTGTGAGTGCGACTGTTGCTATTTGAACGCTAGCCACTCAGTTTTGTCTCAGTTTTATAATTGGGTTACAACGTTTTGAATTTAAATTCAAATTCCGTTTTTTAAATTGAATTCAAATTCACCTCTCAAACTGCTTTTAATATCGTCTTTCGGATATTGTGTGAGATTTTGAAAAATCTAACGATAGCTTATATGCAATATACCCTAGTACGAGTAGAAGCCGAGTTTAGCATGCCGAATGCAGCCGTAGCAATAGGGCCGAAGCCTCGGTACAGCATGCTTTATTGACAGCTCACTTAAGGAAATAGTGAATTTTCAACGACGGTTTAAAATGTTTCCCAATATCAAAATAAATAAAATTTCAGCCTACTAATAAGATGCACGATATGTTAATGATCTTGTATTGTTATCCTAATTTTATGTAATTGAAATCACCAGATGATGCATTTATAGCACCGAGTGATAAAAAAATGTAAGAAACTATATTTTTCTTGTA